>JAVTVY010043883.1:0-20870 GCA_036873755.1 Hanleya hanleyi
ATAATTTAATCGAAATGAAATTTAGTATTTTTCCGTTTTACAAAATGAAATCCGATGATACAGTCAGGCGACAGACAAAGGAACAGTACTTCATTCAGAAGTTCAAATGTGAATTAAACTGTTAATAATACCTTTATTGATATATGAACTGTGGAATTGAACAATAAATTATTTCTTTTATGCATGTATCGACTGAAAAAGGAGATGTCAAGCCTACCGAAATTTAAAAAAACATGTAACCTGTTATATTTTGAAACTCCCAAAACTCTCAGATAATAAATATTCTTCTCGAAATTTGGTTTGAAAAACATCAGCAAGCATATAAAAATGAACGAAAATCAATAAAGAGATGGAAACTACATGATCTTTGCTCTGTCGTGTTCTACACTTGTTTATGTCAGCTCGCGCGTCGCCTCCAAAAATACGCATGAACACCCTTTTCCCCAAACATATCAGCAGAACGATCTCCCTTGATCATATGGAGATCTGCAACCTTCCATTTGTCTGCAATGTGATGTTGAGAGTCAGAAAAGGTCGTTAGCTGTTCACATAGTGTTCACAGATAGAATAGGTTGACAACTATCACCCCGAGAAAGTGATGAGTTTGGGCCATCACTCTTTTTTTACGATCACTTTTAAAAACGATATACATCACATCTGAAGAGTGATGAGCAATGAGTGTAAATTTAGCTCATCACCTTTTAAAGGTGATGAGGCAAAATCATCACCCTTAAAAGATGATGACCATCATAACTCTTCATTGATGATCAGAACTGGCCATCACCTTTTTTCTGGCTGTATTGGAGAATGATTGTTTCTGGTTCGAGACGTGACACTGTGTCTCAACCTATTGAGCTACAGCTGTCCTAAAACGGGACTTTCCTGAAATAAATAACAATACGCAAAATAGGGTCTGAAAGCCAGAAACACGTTTGTTTTTCTTGTTTTTTTTTGTTTTTTTGTTTTTTTCTTTTTTACATTTTGGCCAAAGTGTAAGTGAAGCAAACCATTATAAATGCCTCTTGTTCTAGATGTCATTGTACCACGCCTCTGAGGGCCAACTTGGATACGGCACAAGCTGGGCCCGTAATCGTCCTAACCAATTGAAATTGTCAGTCCTAAACTAGGTCAAAAAGCAGGTGCCAATATGGGGCTATGTTGGGGCACAAACTGCGGTCGGGAGATATGTATGCGAATTAAATTCGAAATAAAAAATAAAATGTAGAGTTAAACTGTATATTGTACTGCTAAACCGGTTTCGTCTATTTTATGGTCTTTTCAATAGCAATGATATATTTTTTTCCTATGTGAAGTTATATATATATACATATAGTTGCCTTGCTGTTGAACATGCTGAAACGCATTTTTATATACAAATTAGACACTGGAGACATATTTACAATATACTGGAGACGCCAAATTGTAAAACAGTTTGTTATAATCCGACAATGATATATACTATAGAACAAGAACTAAACAATTAGCTGCATTGCCCTGATGCTGAACATAAGATGACATGTCCGTTGAGTTAGTTTTTCCTGACACGTCCAGACTTGATAAATGCATGGTTAGTTTTTACCGACAGTTGTCTGACATCTTCTTTTTCAGTCGATACATGCATAAAAGAAATAATTAATTGTTCAATTCCACAGTTCATATATCAATAAAGGTATTATTAACAGTTTAATTCACATTTGAACTTCTGAATGAAGTACTGTTCCTTTCTCTGTCGCTTGACTGTTTCACCGGATTTCATTTTGTAAAACGGAAAAATACTAAATTTCGTTTCGTATTAAATTATATTCAGATTTATATTATTGTGCCGCGACCTTCTTGATGGCCGCTATCGGCCAGTCGCGTGTTCGCGTGCCGCGACCTATCCCGAGGCGAGTATGCGAGAAGACGAGAACACGCGAATGGTAGGTCGCGACTCGCTAATGGCATCATTCGCGTGTTCTCGTGTTATCGTGCCGCGACCATTTTGATGGCCGCTATCGGCCATTCGCGCGTTCGCGTGTTCGCGTGCCGCGACCTATCCTGAGGCGAGTATGCGAGAAGACGAGAACACGCGAATGGTAGGTCGCGACTCGCTAATGTCATCATTCGCGTGTTCTCGTGTTATCGTGCCGCGACCTTTTTGATGGCCGCTATCGGCCATTCGCGCGTTCGCGTGTTCGCGTGCCGCGACCTGTCCTGAGGCGAGTATGCGAGAAGACGAGAACACGCGAATGGTAGGCCGCGACTCGCTAATGGCATCGTTCGCGTGTTCTCGTGTTATCGTGCCGCGACCTTTTTGATGGCCGCTATCGGCCATTCGCGCCCCTACTTCTAGTATTTTCGCCATAAAGCCTGGCCAAATCTACAGGGCGAGATAGCGAGAACGCGAGTGGCCGCTATCGGCTTCCATAGAAAAGATCATTTACGAAACGTATACCCCGTTGATACCATTTCTGTGGGAAACATAGGCTACGCTTCGTGTTCGGATGGTTCGGACGTCAGAATATATGATCAGCACTCCACCCATATCCAATGACAAATTTGTGTACAGAAGTCTGATGGAGATCGATCTTGGACTAAAAGAGGAAGAACTACGCATAAAAATCCGAAAATTCGACAATCGGCAAAACATTTATGTCACATCTGCCACGCTAGAGACGGTCACTCAAAGACACGATGTCCCTATCAGCCATGTGAATCAATACTTGAATGTGAGAGTTTGATATGCCTGTAGAGAAAAAGAAGGAGTTTGTCAGCTTGAAAAACAAGACCGATGCGAAAGTGAAAAACTTTGACAAGAAATAAACGTGAAAAAGACTGTTCAACAGAAGATGGCTGACACATTTGAATGTCGAATTCACACTTATTTGTTCCGATCGAATCCTGAAACGTATATCATCAACGGCGTAGTGTCACCAAGGCGCAAACGAGTGTCGGATGTTGATAAATTCATTCTCAGGAAGAACTATGGAGATAAGGCCCCAGCCAATCTTGATATCGCATCGGTAGCATGGCAGTCTATCACTGATGGCCACGAGGAGAAATTTAATCTACTGCACAATCCTGCCACAAAGCCAAAAATCCAGAACTTGGAATAATGAAGGCAAATGTGGCTAAGAATAAATCACCGCAATGTGATCACGCGTACCCTCGTTCACTAGATGAGGAACGGCGTCAGTTAGACGATGCCGTGGTTTTGTCACAGTCTCCATCTCCAGCGCATACAATCCATATTTCTGGGCTCCGCGGAATTACCAGTATCTAGGTTATGGTTACTAGTTTGGAAACGGTCAATGCGGCGGCTACGTTCATCAGGTCTTCACTCCCGCCTCTTCTTGCAGATGCCCCAAGGGGTAGTTCGCTTTTGATTTGAGGACGTAATGCTCAGGTATTCCTCAACTCCTTGTCAGCCCAGCGAGGCCAGTCTAATGGGAATTTCTGGTTCATATTCTCATACAGTTGTAACAGCTGTGAACCAGTGAATCCAACACTCTCTAATATAAGAGAAGTTTTGCCTTATTACTCGTTCGTTTATAGTTTCAACTTTCATCTCTCCGCTGCCCTCAAAGAAAATACTCCCATGAAGAAATTATACACATGCATGTGTAACGATTACTTTTTACTTTGCTGAATTGTCACAATATTCAACAACTGAACAAGTTGTGGTGCTGTGCATGTGTGTGGATTGTGTATGTATTCACGAATTATTCTAACGTAAACGATTATTCGCATTGGCGGTAGGCTGTCTTTGTTTCACGTCACTATTGCATTCTAAAGTCCAAAATCAAGATCAGGAGAAGACGACAAAAAAATCTGGGGATTCGAAATCAAAAGTTGGCGTTCTTTTGCTCTGTAATTCGACATTGTATCCATTCGGCCAAACAGCTGTTACAATTTTTAGCTGGAGTAATCATGTGCCAATTGGCGTCGAACTACACCATTACAGAGCATTCCAAGCGTGTTGACATTAGCCTGTATAATGAAAATATGACACCATTAACCAAAACGATTTTTCAGTATCATTTTTGATCATGATCAAACCCACAGAATTTGGATATCTACGACTCGTTTTGGTTAAAGAAGCCATATTTTACAATTGAAAGGAATTCCCTCCAAGAATATCACCAAATATTGCAAAAGCAAAAATATTCATATTTCTAGTGATCGTTATATTGTTTTAACTCGTTCATTCACGGTGGAAATTCAGAATAAGAAAATTCAGTATTTTCTCTCTCAAGCTTGCCTTTGGACTCTTAGGTTCTACAATATCCCGTACATTTATTGATTTCATATTTGTACTAACTGATAGAGGTAGATACTCATATGCGGGGTAGGCCTCGTTTCTTGATTTAGTTTGATACCAATATATTAATCGTTTCATGCATTGGGAGTACACCGCTACAATGTGTAGTACATTTTGGTGATGGTAAAAATGTAGTGACATGAATTGGTGTTGTTTGGTTTCTCATAATTTCGTTCAGATTATAAAAAGTACGTTAGCCGGTACGCTTCCCTCTCTACATAATGTACATATAAATTATACATACCCTTTCTATACCCTTGAAAATAACTACCGGTATGAAGTATTGAACCACATAAATTCTTCACAAACCGTTTAAAGGTGCCCATATACAGTGTCTCTATTACTACTAAGCGTAGTTGGCAGCCTTAAAGTGTTATTTTCACACTCGAGTTTAAGCGTATCCCAGTGCCTCATATTTCCACTCTCCCCCTAACCACACCCACCTGGTTACTGTTATATACGTTTTGTATGACCCAAGATCCCGCTATGCTAATCTGAAGCACATGAACAGTCCGAGACTAACTCTGCATGGGCCGTACGTTCTATCCGGCAACACAACAACCCCTTCATACTTTGTTCACTATTTTGTCTAGTTCGGCAAACAGTTTGATGGCCGTGAGGCGATAATGTCTATGTCTTCAAACATCAACGGACGAGGGGCACTGTGCAAGTCGTTGCCCTGATTAATCTTTTAGCTTTTGGTTTGAGAGATCATCAATGCATATTCTTGATTGTAAATTCCTTCGGTTTGCCTTAGTTCAGGTTCGAACAAAGTAATTACTATATTTCCTTTCCCTCAAAATGTTGAATGACAAGAGTTCATTCAAACCTTCTTTACTGAAACAAGGTTCCCTAATATTATGTTCAATCTAAAAAAAGGTCGCTGATGAATAGGCTCTTTGAGAACACGGTGACAATCAGTACCTTTTTCACTGAAAGACGGCCGGACAGGGGTATTCTATTTTACTGCTTCCAAAATTAAGACACTACTGGAATTCCACTGGTCGTAAATATTACTACTGCGCGTTAATTACTTGGGGGAATTACGTGAAATTTACAGACAATATTTTGAACTCATTCAGCTACCAGAATTTTATCTGAATAGCAACCAATAGCATAACTAGCAGTACGTACATTGCTTGACAGGATGAATAGTGTATCAGTTTCTGTTTACACTCAGTGTAAGAGAGATTCTGCATATTTGTATAGAAATGATATTTGGTATGGCGTATAGTCCGCCACTGAGCATATATACGTATGAAATGGTTTTTGGGAGAGAAAGAATAAATCTATCGTCAGCGGGATTCGAACCCACGACCCCGTCTTATCGCGCCGATGCCCAGCCTATTTAACTATGACGGCCCATGGGTATTACAACCGTGGATTGTCGCTGTGATGACCAACCTTCTCTCTCGGTGTTGCAATGTGTATAACTGGCTTTACAATGAAGACATGATATTTGATATGACGAGCCCGCCACTGAGCATATAAACAGTTGAAATGATTTTTGAGAAAGAAAGAATAAATTTGTCGTCAGCAGGATTCGAACATGTAAAATGATTTTTGAGAGAGAACGAACAAATTGGTCGTCAGCGGGATTCGGACCAAATACCAAATATAATTCCTTCATTATATAGCCAGTTGCGCACATTGCAATACCGAGAGAGAAGGCTGGTCATCACAGGGACAATCCACGGTTGTAATACATATGGGCCATCATAGCTCAGTAGGTAAAGTATCGGCGCGATAAGCTGGGGTCGTGGGTTCTAATCCCGCTGACAATCAATTTATTCTTTCTCTCTCAAAAATGATTTCATATGCATATTTGTGTGTATTTCTTATTTCATACTTCGCTATTCTAACGACTGTACATACATGTAGGTTATAAAAATCTTTGTGGCCTTTATTGTACTTTACCGTTCCGATTATGGAATTAAATCCTCATGTCTTTTTCAACATTTATTTCATTGTTGATATTCGAGATGCAGCAGGGTAACAGCTTGTGCTCTGTCATAAATTGGTTATTAAATTTACTTTCCTGATTCTCCCGATAATATGGCTCAGAATGTGTCATTTTATATTCATTCTTGTTTTGTACAGAGGAAATCGAGTATGCTGATATTATAACATGTATTGTGACAGTATATTTTACCTTGTTTTATTTGAACAGATACGTCTCTCTTGTAAATGTATAAAAGTTATATTAGGTGTTTGTATCCGGCTCTTAGTGGACGTTTTAGTAAAATAATTATCATATATCAGCTTGATACAATTATCATCATATATCAAAACAATGGGCTTAACATATGGATTTACTCCATATTAACAAGAGTACGTATACATATATACGTGGTACAACCATGGCTGTTCTTCCCAGATAAATTACTCAAACCTCATATTTCCTAATAGTTTAACTTCCTCGATGAACGGATGTAGTCATTCAAGCTTAATACTGGCTGTTCTGTTGTCTGTACAGCCATTTGTTCTGTCTGTGTTCCATTCTCATATATGTCTTTCACCGATACCATAAAGATTGTCAAATTCAGAAATGATCATGAATAGACGTGGACTATTATTGACAATTGTTATCTTCCCATACATGAGAGCTCAGAGTAAGTTATTAGCATTATTATTATCGTCATCATCTTCATTATGTCCAAGTTAACTGTCAATGTATATTCGAGCCTATGTGTATTGCTTCTGATATTGCGAGTCAGAGAATCATGAAAAGTAATGATATAACATGTGCCAACATTTTAAAACGTTTTCACTTCTCTGTTCTTTCATTCAACTGGCAACAGGTCAGCATCCTGGCATCGGAATCTTTTTTATGTGAGCGAGGTATCCAGGGTGGCAGATTAGTGTTACGAATTTAACTCACGGTAGACAAACCGGCGGAGCAGATTCATCAAACGTTTATATAAAATTTCTATCCAATTTCAGCCATACCATGTGGCAGAGAATTCTGCTATGAAGATAGCTCAACTTGTGGCAACACAGGAAAGGAGAGTTTATGTATCTGCAAAAATGGATATAGAAAGCTCACGGCTTCTCAGAGAGGTTCCGTTAATTATGCATTTTGCCGATGTAAGTATGCCCTATTGATATACGCCTATGATTGCGTTGTTAAACACGTCATGAAATGCTGAGCATGTTGATTCCTCACAACGAGTTGTGGCAGATCATATGTTTACAAGATATCTCAAATATCAGTCCAGTAGTTATATTCACAATATCGGATCGGACATTCGATACGCAGTCATCGTACACAAAAGAAGTCCGCGTTAATGTCCTGAATTAAAAAAAAAGAGAGCCCTTAGTTCTCGTGATGAAAAGAACGTGCGTCCGGACGTGAATGCCCCCGCTTCAGATCCAATTAAAAAC
The DNA here is from genome assembly GCA_036873755.1 of Hanleya hanleyi. Classification (NCBI taxonomy): domain Eukaryota; kingdom Metazoa; phylum Mollusca; class Polyplacophora; order Lepidopleurida; family Hanleyidae; genus Hanleya; species Hanleya hanleyi. Next base: position 7,685 of record JAVTVY010043883.1, read on the forward strand.
ATGGCAATTGTAGATAAGAATTCAGCTTTGCTGCATACCACAGAATATCGGTTTGGTAAATTAGTAGTTTTCTACAGATGGAATGAATCTCAGACACTATTTTATGTTGATTAGAGCGCCCTGGAAACCTGTAACAGATAGTTCAAGTTAATCACTGTATAGTTCTATCTGACCTCGATAGCAGCCGGTGGGGCACTTGACACCTGCCGCATGAGTTGCGGTCCTAAACGCGTCGTAATAAACGCGTTGGAGATATCACGAGAACAGCCTGCTATGGCTGTGGCCCACCTGATGTACACCAGTGCCGCCGACACAGGTGGAGACAGCGTTGTTCTAGCATTTACTTCGAAGGAACTCATTAAACATAGGGTGAAAATTACCACCACCTCGGTTTGGCACATTACTACTCAGCCAACAACGCGCAGATTGTCACCAACTGAAGATAATGACACCATCACCAACAAATCTGATGAGTTAAAAATATTCCACCATCACCTGATAGTCGGCGATGAACATCACGTCGGTCATCTCAAATTGTGGTAATTTTCAGACACCATCAATAGAATATGTTATGATACATCGAATTTGCTAGTTGTGTTTAGTAAATCATTCTTCCAACAGAAGGACACAAGCCTTGCTTTGAGTATACTATATAGTTTATGCAGGCAGAACAAAATACATAGTTCAAATTTCCTTGATGAAGGCATGTAGACATGTAGACTTGCTGTTCGGTTTAGTATGTACAAATGTGTCATTTGTACAGCCATTTGTATCATGTCCCATTCTCGTTTATATGTTTTCGCAATTTTTGGCGTTAAAGTCAAAGGACCATGGCCTTATGGGCACTTCACTCTTATCAGGATATCTTAAGGGTATCGCATCTAGGTAGGTCTGCTTCGGTAGCGGTATTTTGTATGTTGGCGCTTTAGTTTGCAACTGGATCAGTATCTGACTGGTTTTAATCTTATTTTCGTCTTTCGCCAGATCTGTCTGTATATCAGATATTGTGGTTTCCTCACACGTATGCTGATTCATTTCACGTCCGCCTATGTTCATTAGTGTAGTTATATGGCTTTAGAACAAAATCAGAAAGCGGTTGTGGAATTTGTTTCACTCAGTATCTGTAAATTGAGATGTTAATCGGTGTAGCAGCCGAAAACGTAGAAATAGTATTATCACACACACGTACATGTGGATAATAAATAAATAAATAAATAAATAAGATAGACTGCTCTAAAATCAAGGCACCGTTGCCTATATTTTATATTGAAAATGTTCGCCTCTGAAAATTTGGCCGTGGTACATTGTCAGGATTTTTGGTTATAGACATGGCGTATCCAAAATACATGTAGTTGGGTCAAAATGGAAGCCCTCCAAATACCTGGTTATTTTGACCATATCCTCCTGATAGTGTGCTGCGTCGTTGCGTTTATCTAATTAGGCCATCAGTTTTGGGCGAATATTGGGAAGGACTTCCTTCAAATCAAGGGATCTCCACAATTGTATATATTTTATGTCGAAAATATTCGACTTTGGCCATGTACTGCGTCATTATATAGTCATGGATCTCTAAATGCAATGTGTTTTTCTTTATAAACTAGCATATTCTCGCTTTGGTAAATCGATTTTGTACACGCAACCATTTCGTAACTGGTATGCTGTCTTCTCCAACGGCCAATGTACATTATGTGATCCAAGGTTCCGATTTCCACACATATCTAACTCCATAGCTTGGTGAAAAAAGAAATAAGAAAACATATTTCTTCATGCGTAAATTAAGCTGTTGTATAACTCCAGGGGGATTGTTAATTGAAGTAGGAAACACGTGGATTTACGGGCTGATCTAAATTATCTCAAATTCCATTAACTAAACAACATTATATATTGAGATGAGTGGTACTAGTTTAAATTCGGTAATAAGTTAATCACGTCATTTAACTCGTTTAAATAATCTATCGACCATTTATTGAAGAGAAACACTTCTCACCCACAGCGGATTATCTGGTATTGGCGTTGAAGATGAAACATTGATCAACAAGATATCAGACACATGTGCATACTAATATCTCCCTAGTATAATCCGTGGCGTGTCCTACTCCTCCTCCTCCTCCGCTTTACTCACTGCACAGCGGGTCGCATAGGTGTGGCGCGGGATAGGCTGGGGCGAGAGACCTGGGGTTTTCGCTACCTGAGATTCCATGGGCCAAGCTTGCACCCTACAGTAGAATGGGTCGACTGCGCGTGCGCAATGAGTAGTAGTATAGAAAGGGCACGCGATCTCCCTATCCCTATAGGTGTGGCGCGGAATAGGGTGGGGCGAGAGACCTGGGGATTTCGCTACCTGAGATTTCATGGGCTAGGCTTGCACCCAACAGTAGAGTGGGTCGACTGCGCATGCGCGATGAGTAGTGCGCGATGAGAAGTATAGAAAGGGCACGCGATCTCCCTATCCCTCTAAACTAACCCATGGGAATGAATGAACCCATGGGGGTGAGTGAGCCATGGGGTGAATGAGCCAGGGGGTGAATGAGCACTCGTATATTTAATAAAACAAGGTTGTCATGGTTATACGATTTGCAGATAATACGGATAGTATATACATGTAGGTTCAAGTAATCCATATTACATTTCTCATTAGCAGTAGAAGTGGTAGTAGTATATTCTGGTCATGTATTATATTGTAAGAAAACGTCAGTGTGTGACACTTTTGTGTTTGTATTATAGTGAGCTAGGGAATAGTCTATATGTATATTATTCATTTCCGTGAGAAAAACGTAACGTTCGAAAATGCAGTCGGAATATAATGATGTAGAAAGTTGAGAAGGTTTTTACGCTCTTTTTCTTGTATATTATTCTATATGCCATATGGTATTTTCATTATTATTACCAAACTAGAGTTTGATAATTAGTTTATTTTGTATCCGTAATGTATACTCCAACGGTTAAGTGTAATACAGCAGGTTTCATATATAATATTTCTCGTCAACCATCGAATATCATCCAGATTGACTTTATATCCTCCACACAAGTAAAATGTCTGAGACAGTAAATATCGTTTCAATGAATTGTCAAATATTGGCTGTCCTCAAAAACAGGAAAGACGTGTTTCACTTTCTAAAACTATGCTATAATCTCTGTCCAGGATACACACACTTACTCTAAAAATAAAAATATTATAAGGAATGATCGTGGGAACGATGCCTGGGGGAGGGGGGGGGGGGCATCTCACATCCAATTCAAGGGGATAATTATGCTATTCGTTGACAAGTTCGTCTACGAAGAAATGAACCTTGCTATTGACTCTCAAGGTAACTATATTATAATAAATGCGATTTGAACCTAACGCATATGTAGAACTAAAATTTGGGATGACAAACATAAAATATTACTTATAGAAGAACTGTTTCGACGATGTAACCAGAATGGGGTTTATACAAAATATTCGTCGATGAAGTAGGTAACCGGAATCAAAGCCGGTTACGGTTATTGTCGATCATCGTATGTTTACAGAGATAAATATAACATGTTTCACCTGAAAATCAGAGATTTGACACGAATACCTCAATTCACGGCCCTGCTATTCAAGAATGATGAGACTCAATGCCTTGCAATTATTCAGCGTATACTGAATGTTGTAATATGTGTCAATCGAAATTGTGTTCACAGAGGTAATATGTTATGTTGGCACTTTAACTGCACATCGCTGGGACCGAACACTAGCTAAAAATGTGTGATATCCTTTTCTAATTTTCATTATCACATTATTCAGATTTACTCGATTTATTGAATTTGGAAGTTTCATACAATCATTTTTGGGCAAGAATATAACTACACTGTCGAAAGGAATGGGTAAAATTGACCAGGTATTTTGGGGTATAGACGTGACGGACCCAAAGAATTTGAATCAAATTCCATTTTGACTCAAATATTTTGAGTCCTTCTGACTCAACTATTTTGGGTACGTCACGTCTACACCCAAAAATTATGACAGTGTAGCGGCAGGCCGCCGTTTTTGGATTAAAAAAAATTATATAATCCTGATAAACAGTGAGAATATAACTAAATTTTAACTAAATTTACATAAACAGTTTCATTCAAATTTGACAAATTAATTGAAATAATCAGAATAACAAAACTATCATGAACATTCTAACTCTTGAGTGGAAAGCTATCAGAAAATATATACCTTTTGATGCGTTTAGTTATTGCAATTTAATTTAATCACGCAAAAACTTTCAAAGTCTTTTTGCATATCCCAGTTGATTAATTATATTTTATTACAGACAAGAAATGCGGAAATTCATATTGTGACGACGCTATGGCGGAATGCTCTAAGAATTCCACCTGTGTATGTAGAGACCAATATTCCTGGCCAGCGCTCATCACAGTTGATACGTTTACTTCGCATTCCTGCATAGGTATGTTTTATCCTATTTGAACCTTATCTTCTTTTGACGTGGAACAGTTTTCAAAATGGAATAATTATTTAACAAATCAGTCGTCGTGTGATCCATATCCGTAACCTCTCCTATGTTAAAACCCTCCATTGCTGACCCTACTCTCGCTATGCTTGTCGCAACTAGCAGTGTGTTGGGTGCGAACGGTTCCTGACCCCCTTTTTGTCCCATTTTGTGCTTGGAAATGTGTTTTCCAACTCTTATGCTTTAGGCGTTCCGTTAAAAAAAGGAACCCCGAACTCGAGTGCACTAAGATTGAGTCTAGCATGACTCAATTTTAAGGATCTCAAAATTCCACCCAACTGGACCCCAAGTCATCAATAAGGGACCGATCATTAAATTTGTTCAAAATGGATCTGAAAACGGACCATTAAAACAAATACCAATATGGTAATTGGTAAAAATGATAACAAATTAGCCTCAATAAGTGTATTTAGAACAGGTCTGAATACAATGATGTTGGAAAAACACTGCCAGTGGAAGGGGATCCCAAGCCGTATAGAATCACTTTTTTTTGCTATTGACTCTGACTAAGATTCCGCGTACCGCATGTAAATATTCCAAACGTTCGCTGAGATATTGGAGTTTGAAGTAAAAATCTGATATCCATGGAATTTATAACAATGAGATTTTGTGATATCAGCTAGTGAGCTCGTGATAAAAATCTAAATTTATATGCTGGTATATTCACAGAACTAGAAGTCGAATCTCTTTCAAAGTTATAATATTGATCATTCATAGCATTATACAAACTACATTACTTTTTTTTGGAACAAATTCCGATAATTTTGAGAAATGTGGTTACCATAGCAACCAATTACTATGGGCTTTATTTTGAAAATTTTGCGGATTATTAAATCTTTTCGCTGTATATATGCAGTTACAGGGCTATATGTGATTCATATTTATTAAAATATAACTTTAACCATTTAGGTTTTTGAAATAAAGGGTTAAATGGCTTGGTTACCTGTTGCTATGGTGAATATTTCTCTGAAACTATTGCCAAAAGTTAGATCCAATAATCTGTAAACACAATGTTAAGGATAGCTCTCCCCTTATAGGCAGTTTTTGCACTGTAATATCTGTATCAATAAATATACAAAATAACCATAACTATATATTTTATGAAAGCGTACATCGTAAGGATTCCAACTATATGATTTGTATAACCGACGCTGCTACTGTGTAGAAAATATTGCAATTGAAAAAAAATTAAAATGAAAACGATAGCGTCCATTTTTCAATTGAAACTTCATGAAAACTGTTGGTCTTGTTTCGACTTTGATGGTATACCTTTATAGGAGACAATTCGAACTAGTAAACTTTATCTCATTTTTTTTAATTTTTGCCTAGTTTTGTTTTTACAGCTATTTTACTAAAATAAATTGAAAAAAATGTACAATTTTACAGTCATTTGTCTTAAAAGTTGAATAGTTAAAAAACTAATCTGAACTTACAAAAAGTGAGATAAATTTACTAGGTCACCTCATAAGTAGCACGCATGCCAAATTTCAAAAGCGTAGCATGTATACTTTTCGAGAAATAAACGTTTAACGCAATTGTTTGCTTGAATTCTATTGTTAAATACATTTTTAATCTGTCTAATGGGACCTACCCGAATTCCTGTTTATTCTGGATAACTATTACACTAAGTTTTTTTTTCATCAAGGCGGTTCAAAGTCCAATTTAAACTTTAAAAACTTGCTAAAACTTGTTCAGCTGAGAATTGTTCACACCTGTGTAGATCCCTTCACGGCGGGTGTCTGAGTGAAGTGTCACTGTTATAATTAGAAACAAAAATACGGATGTTTGCATGGTTTTGATCAGCAAGGGGTAGATTAAAGTAAATAAGTAGAACTAATAGATAAATATAGCCGCGAGCGGCAATCCTCGGGTTGCAAGCACATATCGCAGACAATGAACCAACAACAGTAGTTTTAGACCTGGAAGCCGATTTGGCAAAACGCTATTTATTCCTTTTAGATCTAACCTACATAGTTACCACTGAAGAACAATCTGTCAATTCGCAAATTTGGGTGATTTACATCTGGGAATTGCAGGGATACTATTGAAGCAACGTTGAAATGCTTAACATATTTCCGAAAGAGCTTCTCCTGGATAATATAAAGCAACAAACTGCAAGGCTGTACCACCTATAGTTCCAGAGTTATAGACCCTAAAAGATGTGTTCATTTTTTGACAAAATTCAAGAAGGCGGCCAAACCACGTGACCCAGGACCAAAATTTTTGCACATTCCTAATCGCCATATCACAATGCATATATGTAGCCACTTTCCCCGTCCAAATCCGTTATTTGAAAAACCGACAATTTTGATTGGTCATTGGCGGCCATTTTGTTTTACGGAGCAAATTTTCAAATCGTAATCTGAGAGCTCCAGATCCATAGGTCATGTGTACCAAGTTTCGAGTCAATCGACCCAGCGGTTCCAGAGAAGATCTTGAAAGATTTTAGGGTAAATCCAAGATGGCCGCCAAAGCATCTGACCAATCAGCTTCTTCTTTGGGTATTCATTAGATCTAATGGGTTCAACTACCACGAACTCACCAAATTCATCATCGATGTGTCCCATAACTTACATATAGTCATTTCCGCTATCGAAATCCGTTACATTAAAAATCGGATAATTGACAAATTTGGGTGAAATACGATGGAGAATAGCGGGAAAATTATTGAAGATAGGTAAAAACGGTTGACATATTTCCGAAAGAGCGGCTCCTGGACAATATAATACAACAAACTACAAGGCTGTACCTATCGTAGTTCCAGATATATAGGCTCTACAAGATATGCTCCGTTTCTGACAAAATTCAAGATGGCGGCCAAACCACGTGACCGAGTATCAAAATTTTTGCATATTCGTGATCGCCATATCACAATGCATATATGAGCCACTTTCCCCGTCCAAATCCGTCACTTGAAAAACGGACAATTTTGATTGGTCAATGGCGGCCATTTTGTTTTACGGAGCAAATTTTCAAACCGTAATTTGAGAACCCCAGATACATAGATCATGTGTACCAAGTTTCAAGTCAATCGACAAAGCGGTTCCAGAGAAGATCTTTGAAATAATGCTTTTTTGGAGGGTAAATCCAAGATGGCCGCCAAGCCTTTTGGCCAATCGGCTTCCTCTTTGGATATGCATTAGATCTGACTGATCCCAATGACTGTGTGAAGTTTCAACTACATCACTATAGCGGTGTTGAAGAAAAACAGGTCACAAAATCTGGCGGAATAATAAAAATATGTAGTCACTTTTCCCATCCAAATGCGTGATTTGAAAATCCGACAATTTTGATTGGTCAATGGCGACCATTTGTTCAACGGAGTAACTTTTAAAATAGGAATCTGAGAGAACTCGATCCATCAATTACGTATGCCAAGTTTTTGAGTCAATCGTCTCCGCGGTTCCGGAGAGGATGCTCTTGGAATGTTTAGGGCAAATTCAAGATGGCCACCAAAGCATCTGACCAATGGGCGTCTTATTTGGGTATTCATTACATCTGATGGGCTCAACCGCGAGGAATCCACTATATTCAGCAGCAGCGTGTCCAATAACATACATATAGTCACATCCGCTATCGAAATCTGTTACATGAAAATCCCATAATTGACAAATTTAAGCGAATTACGATGGAGAATAGTGGGAAAACTATTGAAGATAGGTGAAAAATGTTGCCATATTTCCGAAAGAGCGGCTCCTGGACAATATAATGCTACAAGCCGCAAGGCCGTACCACCTATAGTTCCAGAGTTATACCACTTACAAGATGTGTTCAGTCACTTTCTGACAAAATTCAAAATGGCGGCCAAACCACGTGACCGAGGACCAAAATTTTGCACATTAGTGATCGCCATATCGCAATGCATATATGTAGCCACTTTCCCCGTCCAAATCCGTTATTTGAAAAACCGACAATTTTGATTGGTCAATGGCGGCCATTCTGTTTTATGGAGCAAATTTTCAAATCGTAATTTGAGAGCCCTAGATCCACAGATCCTGTGTACCAAATTTCGAGTCAATCGACCCAGCGGTTCCAGAGGAGAAAATCTTTTTAGGGAAAATCCAAGATGGCCGACGAACCATCAGACCAATCGGCTTCTTCTTTTAACCCTATCTGGCCTGGGCGATTTGGGGTGTATCGCAGCCTGGGGGAGGCGGAAAGTGCCCCCCCCTATATATTTTCTCTACCACTAAGGCTAGAGCGCTGAAACTTACCACACAGTATCTTGGGTTCAAGCTCTACCGGAAAATGTAAAAAATCCAAGATGGCCGCCATGATGACGTCACAGTGACGTAATCATCTCGGAAGCCATTTTTCGGCCTTTTTGAGGTCGATTTTTCCAAATTTTCATTTTTCAGATTTTTCTCTCAAAAAATCTAATAAAATAGAGAATAATTAGTTGTGCATAAATAAAATATTTTTCATGCCTTTTATGCGCGGAAAATGTGAAAAACATTGAGCGAAAAGATTGAAAAACACGACTTTCACGGATACCACATGGCCGCCATTTTGAATTTACCCATGATCCTCTGCCCGGGGGTAATTGAAAATAGGCTCAAAATGACCTGAATAAGATAAGCTTAAAAGTCACTAGGTTTCAGCCTCCTCGGTTTTGTCGTTTTGGAGCAGCAGAGAAAAGTTCACTAGGGGGGACTTTCCGCCCCCCCCCCAGCCCAGGTAGGGTTAATATGAGCTAGATTCCACATTCCCCAATACCAATACCTTCATCGGTCGAACAACAGTACAGTTGACACACAATCCGGCGGAATCACACATTAGCAATAACAATAGGTTTGCACGCCTGTGACTTGCAACCCTAATAATGTTCCTAATAAATGGATTTAGAGCTTCAAAAACACTTTTTCTTGGTCAGCAGCACGTGGGAAACACGTTTCTGGCCTCTGTTTGTGCCCTAGACGGCTCCTTCATCGAAATCAAAATGTTAGTACGTTGAAATAGGTACAGAAAACGGTCCCTGGAGTCCAGACAAAGACCTGAATGGAGAAAGTTGAGCTTGGAATTTAGTCGCCTGGAGATAGTGCTTTTCACAGTGTGCTTTTGTGAAGTTTACTTTCAGCCATATGCTCAGACCTACTCAAATTTCACGTTCTACCATAGCTTTGGAACTATTAATACGACCATCCTGCAATTTCACTGCCATCATAGCAGTTATACAAGGAGTACCTATGCCAAAACTCAGAATAACCCGACTCGTTGTTTGTGTAATATTGAACAGAATTGTACTTCTCAAATTATGCGATTTTCGGCATTATTTGAAAATTTGACAATTTTGATTCCTCTATAGCGGCGAAACTATTGAACCTACGTGAAAAGGGTAGACACACTTCTGAAAGAGCTGCTTCTGGACAATATAATACTACAAACTATAAGGCTGTACCTATCGTAGTTCCAGAGATATAGGCTCTACAAGATGTGCTCCGTTTCTGACAAAATTCAAGATGGTGGCCAAACCACGTGACTGAGGACCAAAATTTTTGCATATTCATGATCGCCATCTCGCAGTGCATATATGTAGCCACTTTCCCCGTCCAAATCCGTTATTTGAAAAACCGACAAGTTTGATTGGTCAATGGCGGCCATCTTGTTTTACAGAACAAATTTTCAAATGCAAATCTGAGAGCCCCAGATCCATTGAGCATGTGTACCAAGTTACGAGTCAATCGACCCAGCGGTTCCAGAGGAGAAGATCTTGAAAGGTTTTAGAGAAAATCCAAGATGGCCGCCGAACCATCTGACCAATCAGCTTCTTCTTTTGATATGCACTATATCTCACATTCCCCAATACTTATGTGAAGTTTCGACTTCATCGGTTAAACAGCGGCCGGGATACAGTTGACACAAAATCCGGCGGAATCACACATTAGCAATTACAATAGGTTTGCACGCCTGTGGCTTGCAACCCTAATAATGTCTTCATTTGAAAATTTGACAATTTTGATTCCTCTATAGCGGCGAAACTATTGAACCTACGTGAAAAGGGTAGACACACTTCTGAAAGAGCTGCTTCTGGACAATATAATACTACAAACTATAAGGCTGTACCTATCATAGTCCCAGAGATATAGGCTCTACAAGATGTGCTCCGTTTCTGACAAAATTCAAGATGGTGGCCAAACCACGTGACTGAGGACCAAAATTTTTGCATATTCATGATCGCCATATCGCAGTGCATATATGTAGCCACTTTCCCCGTCCAAATCCGTTATTTGAAAAACCGACAATTTTGATTGGTTAATGGCGGCCATCTTGTTTTACGGAACAAATTTTCAAATGCAAATCTGAGAGCCCCAGATCCATTGAGTATGTGTACCAAGTTTCGAGTCAATCGACCAAGCGGTTCTAGAGGAGAAGATCTTGGAAGGTTTTAGGGAAAATCCAAGATGGCCGCCGAACCATCTGACCAATCAGCTTCTTCTTTTGATATGCACTAGATCTCACATTCCCCAATACTTTTGTGAAGTTTCGACTTCATCGGTTAAACAGCAGCCGGGATACAGTTGACACAAAATCCGGCGGAATCACACGTTAGCAATAACAATAGGTTTACACGCCTGTGGCTTGCAACCCTAATAATGTCTTCATTTGAAAATTTGACAATTTTGATTCCTCTATAGCGGCGAAACTATTGAACCTACGTAAAAAGGGTAGGCATACTTCTGAAAGAGCTGCTTCTGGACAATATAATACTACAAACTATAAGGCTGTACCTATCGTAGTCCCAGAGATATAGGCTCTACAAGATGTGCTCCGTTTCTGACAAAATTCAAGATGGTGGCCAAACCACGTGACTGAGGACCAAAATTTTTGCATATTCATGATCGCCATATCACAGTGCATATATGTAGCCACTTTCCCCGTCCAAATCCGTTATTTGAAAAATCGACAATTTTGATTGGTCAATGGCGGCCATCTTGTTTTACGGAACAAATTTTCAAATGCAAATCTGAGAGCCCCAGATCCATTGAGCATGTGTACCAAGTTTCGAGTCAATCGACCCAGCGGTTCCAGAGGAGAAGATCTTGAAAGGTTTTAGGGAAAATCCAAGATGGCCGCCGAACCATCTGACCAATCAGCTTCTTCTTTTGATATGCACTAGATCTCACATTCCCCAATACTTATGTGAAGGTTCGACTTCATCGGTTAAACAGCGGCCGGGATACAGTTGACACAAAATCCGGCGGAATCACACATTAGCAATTACAATAGGTTTGCACGCCTGTGGCTTGCAACCCTAATAATGTCTTCATTTGAAAATTTGACAATTTTGATTCCTCTATAGCGGCGAAACTATTGAACCTACGTGAAAAGGGTAGACACACTTCTGAAAGAGCTGCTTCTGGACAATATAATACTACAAACTATAAGGCTGTACCTATCGTAGTCCCAGAGATATAGGCTCTACAAGATGTGCTCCGTTTCTGACAAAATTCAAGATGGTGGCCAAACCACGTGACTGAGGACCAAAATTTTTGCATATTCATGATCGCCATCTCGCAGTGCATATATGTAGCCACTTTCCCCGTCCAAATCCGTTATTTGAAAAACCGACAATTTTGATTGGTCAATGGCGGCCATCTTGTTTTACAGAACAAATTTTCAAATGCAAATCTGAGAGCCCCAGATCCATTGAGCATGTGTACCAAGTTACGAGTCAATCGACCAAGCGGTTCCAGAGGAGAAGATCTTGAAAGGTTTTAGAGAAAATCCAAGATGGCCGCCGAACCATCTGACCAATCAGCTTCTTCTTTTGATATGCACTAGATCTCACATTCCCCAATACTTATGTGAAGTTTCGACTTCATCGGTTAAACAGCGGCCGGGATACAGTTGACACAAAATCCGGCGGAATCACACATTAGCAATTACAATAGGTTTGCACGCCTGTGGCTTGCAACCCTAATAATGTCTTCATTTGAAAATTTGACAATTTTGATTCCTCTATAGCGGCGAAACTATTGAACCTACGTGAAAAGGGTAGACACACTTCTGAAAGAGCTGCTTCTGGACAATATAATACTACAAACTATAAGGCTGTACCTATCGTAGTCCCAGAGATATAGGCTCTACAAGATGTGCTCCGTTTCTGACAAAATTCAAGATGGTGGCCAAACCACGTGACTGAGGACCAAAATGTTTGCATATTCATGATCGCCATCTCGCAGTGCATATATGTAGCCACTTTCCCCGTCCAAGTCCGTTATTTGAAAAACCGACAATTTTGATTGGTCAATGGCGGCCATCTTGTTTTACAGAACAAATTTTCAAATGCAAATCTGAGAGCCCCAGATCCATTGAGCATGTGTACCAAGTTACGAGTCAATCGACCAAGCGGTTCCAGAGGAGAAGATCTTGAAAGGTTTTAGGGAAAATCCAAGATGGCCGCCGAACCATCTGACCAATCAGCTTCTTCTTTTGATATGCACTAGATCTCACATTCCCCAATACTTATGTGAAGTTTCGACTTCATCGGTTAAACAGCAGCCGGGATACAGTTGACACAAAATCCGGCGGAATCACACATTAGCAATTACAATAGGTTTGCACGCCTGTGGCTTGCAACCCTAATAATGTCTTCATTTGAAAATTTGACAATTTTGATTCCTCTATAGCGGCGAAACTATTGAACCTACGTGAAAAGGGTAGACATACTTCTGAAAGAGCTGCTTCTGGACAATATAATACTA
>JAVTVY010043884.1:0-20105 GCA_036873755.1 Hanleya hanleyi
AAATATTTGAGTGAAGTAACAGGATTAATTTTCTTAACGCACTATACCTTTCTAAAATGTTCTCTAACAAGAATATTTTCTGACCTGACTCTAAAATATATTCTCGAACAATTATACTGTTACAAGAAATCATGGAATCAACTCACTGTAGCAAAATATATCTTATAAGATTATTTTATCAAGTTTTGGCTTTTGCAAATAAGGCTGAAAATGTCATTATTGTCAATGTTGGAGAGGAACACATTGTGCATGTGTGAGAAAGGAATATCTCCAGTTCAGTCAGTATTAAAGTTGGGATCAAAATGTACATTAAAAGGTATCCATAATGTCACTATTGAAGTATTGAAATATGTTTAATATTAAATCCTAGAAGTCAAGTCAAACATAATATACTGGATGTATATCTACATCTATAACATCTCTGTGTTTATTTTGAAACGAATTCTCTTGTAAACTGTAACTTGGTCAATTATTTTGTTCTGTGAAAATATTGATTCATTTTTGTAAGTATAATATGTACATAAAAAAACCCCACATGTTTGGAGACCCAGAGATTAATGCCAGCAACAAATGTTCTGAACTATATATATTGTTCATACAAAATTATCAATTGAGCAATTCAATACATTTTCGAGACATGAAGGTCTGAAAGAAAGTGCGGCTGGAGGACGTACCCATTCGAACCCTCCTAAAGGGGGGTCGTTCGTGCGACCAGCTTTGTTGTAGGAGAAGCTCGTATTTGTTGATCGCCTAGTGCAAGAATCGACTGCGTCAAACGGTTAGTTTTTTCTCCCAAATTCATAAAATGTATCAAATTTCCCTAATTATCCCTAACTAACCTGTAGCTAACATGCAAATTGATTCACCAGCGATCTTATCTTCATAATACACTTTGATAGGCATTTTTCTTTGATAGGCATTTAGAAGTCGGCGTATATAACACAAGGCTATTCTATGGATAACAACTTCTTTATTGCTGTAGAGCTGACGTTTCGTTGGAGATACTTCCAACTTTTTCAAAGCTTTTTCATTAGCTTTGAAAAAGTTGGAAGTATCTCCAACGAAACGTCAGCTCTACAACAATAAAGAAGTTGTTATCCATAGAATAGCCTTGTGTTTCTTAATACACTGATTATCAAATGTAATTAACGCTGTCAATCTTGGATCATACATCAATTTGAATCACACAAGCGTCAGCAGTTCGTAACATCATGATGACCGAGTGTGGCAGAACACCGCCAACAACTAAACAACGCTTACTTGATCAATATACCATACCTGATCGTTCAGCATTCAGAGAGAGGTACTCCTTGCCATTCAGATACACCAAAACGCCATTCAAACAAATTTCAATACGTTTTCTCATTAAAATCGAGTTGTATGTGATTGATTTTCGACTCACGTTTGTACATCTTCGGCGATTTGCGTAGGTTTCGCCTTGTATTGGATAATTTGCATTTTTGTCCACTGAAACGAGCATTATGACGGCCATCTTGAGTTGTTTTTTTTAGTACTTAAGCATTTTAAAATAGACTTAAGTCACCGCTGACCAGGCAATTTATTTGCTAAGAAAAGTTTCGGGGAATGCACTTAAGTCATTTATCACCCACTTAAGTGAATTTATTGACTTAAGTACTAGTTTTGGACTTAAGTTGACTTTCGATAAATCGGCCCCAGTTACCTATCAGTTACCACTATTGCGGTTACATTGGTTTCCTCTCAGTTACTGGTCAGTACCTGTTGTGTAAGTTGGTTAGTGACTGATACTCTTTGGTAACCTAGCTGTTATACCATAAGAAATAGAACGAAAGACCTTATCAACTTTTCATATCATTATATTCGGACTGCAGTTTCGAACGTAATTTTCTTTTCAAGGAATACTGTTTACAAATGACCGACTGGTATATACACGAATATATTATGTCATTTGTAAACAGTATTCGAAGATCGACACATTCATCTTGTTGAAGCCTATACCAAACTGGATGAGGAAATGAAGGACTTAATCTCCAATCAAACTAGTGGTCCAGTACAAACAAGACTGTTGGAATGGTGGGCCTCAAACATATAGAAATCTGAGCAAAAAGTCAAAGATTGGTGGGCTTCGAAAGATGCATGGTTCATGAATCTCCCTAATGAGATATCTGATGTAGAAGAGAAGGAGCCTAAGCGCCCAGATGAAAACATAACGGACAAACGCCGGACTCGCTCCAAGTCAACTCGTTTACCAACTAATCCGCGGAGAAAACGAAAACAGGAAAGTGATTCGACCTGGGATTCACATGACACCGACCCGAGATACACTAGGAGGCCAATTCGAAGACCAGTCCCAGAACGACCCACAGCAAATTGAGGGAGAAGACCGTATCAGCATACCTCTTCACCAACCCTGTACCTCTAGGCGTCAGTCAGCTGGACCACCCTAGAGGCACAGTGTTTATTGAAGAATTCAGGCATAGACCAGACAATTAAAACAACATAGAACAATCATATTCTGACAATAATCGTTTTTCACGGAAACGAGGTCCACGGAAGAGGAACCGGTACCAAAACAACCGGTTCCAAAGGTAATTAGTTTATCTTCATTAACCTCAACTGAAGAACAAAATAATATACTCAAGCTGGGTTTAGACTGCACCCCTACCCCAGCGCCAAATCCGGATGATCTATCCAAAGATATCCGGGCATTTAGCAAAAAGCTTAGAATGCGAGAATTAATGCATAACTCCAGTAATTATGGTGATGAATCCTTAGTTAGAAATTTGTCTATTTTTCGACCCCGTACCAGCCATGATGATCACTTGGAATCATTCATAGACAATTTGTATAACATTCCTTTAACATCTTCATCAAATACTCGGTCCAACATATCATCACACCAGAAACCTGCTATGAAGAATCTTTTATCAATCCCGGATTTAATTATCAAAGAGGCTGATAAAGGTAAAGCCTTGTCGTAATGGATAGAGACTATTATAAAGAGAAGCTTCTGGAAATGATTAACGACAAAAACATGTACAAGGAAGAAGATTCTAACCAAATAACCAAAACAACCAAATATTAACGAATCTTCGCAAACGTGTTAGGAAGCACGAAGCCATTTAAACTAAAAAGGAATTAGGGTATTTGACGAAATTTGAATCTAATAGCATTAAGTTTTACGGTCTCCCTAAGATTCACAAGTCTGGAGAAATAAAACTGGCTATCCAAATTCAAAAATCGGAACACGTTACAATTCCCTGACGCCGTGACCTTAACTTTAGACCTATTATAGCCGGACCATCTAACAGATATCCTTATCTGGCCTTTTATCACCCATGGCAAACATTATGTAAGAGATAGTTTGGATTTCTTAAACGGCCTACCAGATGATCAAGTGGCTATATTTGATGTAAACAGTCTCTACAGTAACATTTCGCATCGCCTAGGCTTTAAAGCCGCCAAGTACTGGCTCATTAATTCCCTGCAACGCCCGCCAGTCGTTTTAAGAAGGATTTCATCTCAGATAGCTTGAAATTCATTTTGAACAACAACTCATTTGGTTTTATTGATCGTTTCTACATGCAAGTACTTGGTACTGCTATGGGAACCAAATTGGCACCTGTTTACGCAACTCTGGTTATGGGCTACCTGGAACTGACCCTTTATATCAAGATAAACACTTTTTATCGAGATAACTTGGGCCAGATATTCAAAGAAAACTGGTGCAGATTTCTTGATGATTGTTTCATTTTCTGGACCATTGAAAATGGTTCACTTGAATCATTGCATTACAACACATATAAGGGACATGACATACTAAATTCCCTTCATCCAGATTTCTTTTACAATGGAAACAAATGACGAGAGCATTCCATTCTTAGACATTCTTATTTTGATATCTGAGGAAACTATAACCACAGACATCTACAGAAAACTAACGGACACCCGTCTATATCTCCCCTTCCACTCCAACCATCCACGACACACCTGAGAAAATATTCCCTACATTTTGGCACGCCGAATCTGCACCTTGATGAATCCCAATATTCGGGCGCTACGGCTAACTGAGCTGAAGACCTCTTTAAGTTCTCGAGGTTTCGGAAGTCCAGTTACATGCACGGGTCGCGAAATGTAGCAGATCGAAATGTAGCGAATGTATCTATATACTTGAAGGGTCTAGCATTAAATTCAACAACACTAATTCTGTGTTTGAGGTTAAATTCAACATGTCATGTGACAGTAAATATGTTGTATACGCACTGATTTGTCAGGGCTGTGGAAAACAGTATATCGGTCAAACCACAGATTTAAGATCTAGATTAACTGTTCACAGGCAACAGATTAATAACGAACACCATTGTAATCTCCCTGTCAGCCGACACATCAGACAGTGTGCTCTACATTTGACCCCTTCATTTAACATTTTCCCTTTTCACAAAGTACTAAATGAGAATCAAGCCTTATTGGATGTTAAAGAAACGATGTTTATAGAAAAGTATGGTTCCGAATTGAACGGATCACATAGACCGTGAATAGATTTGTTAGTTTGTTTAACAGCTTTGTGAAGTTAGAAGATTTCATGCAATGCAAGTACGTATTTATCAAACTGTTGAAGCATGTCACATCCTGAAAATACCCACCTCTGCTTCACTGACCAATTGTTTGATTTTGATTATTGCTTATTAAATCTATTGTACTTAGTTGAATTATCGCTTTTAATCTCTCTTATTGTAACAAACTGTTTCTATTAATGTCAGCATGTTATCAAGTCACTGCTTGTTCAAGCCAGGCACGTTTTGTACTGTTATGCCATATATATTTATTCTGTTTCGCTACCATACAGTTACTGATCTGTAACCTAAAGGTTGCTTACTGAATGGCTACTGTTCAGTTACAGCATAGTTACTGACTGGTAACCGAGATATTGAATATATCGGTTACTGTTCAGCTACTAATTGGTAACCTATATGATACTGACAAGTTATTGATAGGTGACTGTTATGTTACTGACAAATTACTCTTCAGTTCTGTTACTGTTCAGTTATCATTTAGCTTCTGATTAGAAAGCTTTCTGATATTCAGCCAAATATTTCAATGTTAACCAATAGAATTGTCCATGAGCGATCACTTTCTAAGTAATTATGTCACAGTTAAACTCAAAAGTGCAATAATTTGATACTTCTGAAGTTTGAGAAGGAGTAATTTTATGCTGCGAGAGGTTCATCTGTCATCTGTCATTTGTCTCACCAGTCAGAGATAATATTGGATGTATATGACTCACTTAATAAATTGTTGTGAAAACAGACACCGGTTAATGAATGTTGAGTCACCAGTTCTATGTGATGACGCAACGTAATTTGAAGATTGTCCGGTAGTGAGTAGTGATTGCATGAACGTGCATTAGGGGAATGTTTCCAGCAAGTTCTGAGCTGACCCACTTTTGATGAAATTTGACCTACTTAGGTGACCTATAAACCGCGGAATTGGTAAAAACATGACTTAGGTCAAGGTACAAACTTAAATCATATCTAATCCTACTGTGACGTTGATCACACTGCCATGTACTTTATCCCCCTGTGAATGATGTAAATTCTGACAACATATCCGGTACTCCATAAAATGGGCTTTATTTGTGATGCTACAGTGGCAGAAATTTTGGGTCAAACTAACAAGGTATTTTTTGTACCCAGACGTGACCAACCCAGAGATTTTTGGCCAACTCACATGATCGACCGAAGTAAATATTTTTTGGTTGACCTGGGCTTGACCCAAACATTCCAATAGTGCATGATTAAAGTGCTTAAATGCAATCATTACATTGGTTACTCCAGGAACATCTGATTTACAATACTTCACAGAAAGTCCTCTTGTCTTGAAATAACCATGAAGTTTGACACGTTTTTTGTCAAGCAGTTTTATTTATATAATCGACCACAAACTTTTTAGTAATAGGTTGTTTGTTTCTCTCAAAATCAACCCAGTCAGCGAACATGCTAATCAAGCTGATTAGACCAATTTGCTGCGTGGCTTGTGATGTGACAGTTTTAAAATTGACATCGATGGTCAAAGCATAAACCGCAAGATTGAGATAACGACATGCAAATTCAAAAACATACGGGGGGAGGCTCACTCCACTTCTCCCTGCTCCCAAAAGAGAAAGACGATCTTTACGATGTGGCTATGACGTATACAGACACTCGCCCGAACACACCACATTATGATTTAATCCGACCGAACATCTCCGTCAACTTTGCGCCTTTGCGCATATGTGTCATAGGAGATTATTCTGTTCATCATTAATTTCCATCAAAAGCTGTGCTTTGTTATATCATATTAATTCATCGTTAATGTAATACCTGTTTCATCTCATTTCGATGTTAGAAAAGGTAATCTGTGAATATTTCGTCGTGATTACTCGGACTAGATTTGATTTGTGGAATTATCTTGAGTTCCCTTTCTGGACAGTACTATTCCAGTGGGACCTGCATATGACGTATGCATATTTCTCCTAGTATCATTTGCTAGATTCTGTGTTAAATGTGACGATTTTTATCAATGTCACAAAACATTGTTGCAGAAAGTTATAAAACAGGGCTATACCACCAAGCGCCTCCACTCAAAGTTTCTCAAATTTGGCAATACATATCGCATGCTGATAGAACCATACGAACGTAGCGTGCAAGATCTATGGCGTTACATTTCGTAACTTGTGTCTAATGTCTAATTTGCGTTTGAACCCATGTACTTCAAGATCCTAGTGGTGCTAAAATGAACAGTCACATTCTCTAGATAACGCCTTTACAACGAATATTATGGATTAAGAACACTGATCTGCGATACGGATTTGATATATTTGGAACGTCATGATGCCGGCATCATTGGTAACTGTCGACTGCTTCTCTCTTGCAGGAAACTAGCTTATGTTTATGTATAACAAGATTGTCTTTTTGAAATTGGTGCCAATACTGTTATATGGAATAGGTCTTTGGTTATGGACGCGGATATTATTTAATGGGCGACGGCAGAATTATGAATGATGGACCAGACGCTTGTAATCATTAACCATCCAGGATGAGATTGGGACCCATAAGTGGATGTGATTCTGGAAACAAGGACAAGCTGTATTTTGGCTAATTTCGCTTAAACTATTGGGGTCAATTGAAGGTACCATGCTTGCCTGTTTGATGTGAGACAACTTCCTCGTGGTCTGATTTGTTTTAGAAGGCACTGTGCATACCCGTCTGCGAATGCCCCCTGTGGGCAGAAGAAACGTTGTCTGGTTCATATTTTTGGAAGTACAATCTGAAACGACCCCAGTAGTGTAACGCTACCCCATCATCATTATTTGTGACGCGTCAGTTTCAGTTTCCGGAATGTTATTTTGGTTCATTTGCATATTTATTCATCTTAAATAAATGCTTAGAAAACTTAATACTGGACTTTGTGTTTCTCTTGATCGGAGTCCTCCTAAAATCCATATCCTGTGATAGTTTCGTTCTGAAATCCGAGAACCTGGGTTGAGATTACTGCGGCTGAGAATTTTGCCTGTTACATTTTGGTACGGACCAGGATCTCTGTTTGGATGTTGCCATGGATTGGGAACGAGATTCCGCGCAACGCGAGCACAAAGAACAGTTGTATGAGATAGGAGATCGGAAAACTAGGTAAGAAGCCATTCGGTCTCACGACACTAGGGAAATTATGGGAGAAATTGGTAGAGGGGCTAGACCAATCAGATTCCATCAAAGATAGAGTCAACAGTGGAAGGAGGTAATTCAAACTATTTTCAAGAAACATCCAGGCAAGAAGGAGTTGATAAGGCATGTGACTGACTGGGAAGATTAATTGGGGACCAGGTAGGCCAACGTTGGGCAGATTTGGAACAAACTGGGGATTCTTTTCGGGGAGGACAGATAGAAACATACGAACGTAGCGTGCAAGATCTATGGCGTTACATTTCGTAACGTGTGTCTAATGTCTAATTTGTGTCTGAACCCATGTACTTCAAGATCCTCGTGGTGCTTATATGAACAGTCACATTCTCTAGATAACGCCTTTACAACGAATATTATGGATTAAGAACACTGATCAGCGATACGGATTTGATATACTTGGAACATCATGATGCCGGCATCATTGATAACTGTCGACCGCTTCTCTCTTGCAGGAAACTATGTTTATGTATAACAAGATTGTCTTTTTGAAATTGGTGCTAATACTGTTACATGGAATAGGTCTTTGGTTATGGACGCGGATATTATTTAATGGGCGACGACAGAATTATGAATGATGGACCAGACGCTTGTAATCATTAACCACCCAGGATGAGATTGGCACACATAAGTGGATGTGATTCTGGAAATAAGGACAAGCTGTATTTTGGCTAATTTCGCTCAAACTATTGGGGTCAATTGAAGGTGCCATGCTTGCCTGTTTGAACCTTTTTATGTGAGACAACTTCCTCGTGGTTTGATTTGTTTTAGAGGGCACTGTGCATACACATCTGCGAATGAAACGTCTGAAACGACCCCACTAGTGTAACGCCACCCCATCATCATTATTCGTGACGCGTCAGTTTCAGTTTCCGGAATGTTATTTTGGTTCATTTGCATATTTATTCATATTAAATAAATGCTTAGAAAACTTAATACTGGACTTTGTGTTTCTCTTGATCGGAGTCCTCCTAAAATCCATATCCTGTGGTAGTTTCGTTCTGAAATCCTAGAACCTGGGTTGAGATTACTGCGGCTGAGACTTTTACCTGTTACATTTTGGTACGGACCAGGATCTCTGTTTGGATGTTGCCATGGATTGGGAACGAGATTCTGAGCAACGAGAGCACACAGAACAGTTGTATGAGATAGGAGATCGGAAAACTAGGTAAGAAGGCATTCGGTCTCACGACACTAGGGGAATTATGGGAGAAATTGGTAGCGGGGCTAGACCAAAACAGATTCCATCAAAGATAGAGTCACCAGTGGAAGGAGGTAATTCAAACTATTTTCAAGAAACATCCAGGCAAGAAGGAGTTGATAAGGCATGTGACTGACTGGGAAGATTAATGAGGATCAGGTAGGCCAAAGTTCGGCAGATTTGGAAAAAAACTGGGGATTCTTTTCGGGGAGAACACAGTCGTAGAAGTAAGATTATGCGAAGGAAAAAGGAGCCTTACAAATTTGATGGAATTAATGTGGATTGGAAGAATTACGCCAATCACTTTGAGCAAGTGGCTAAATAGAATGGCTGGACAACTGAGGAGATGGTACAGCAGTTGTCAATGTCACTGCGTGATAACGCGCAAAACGTTCTCGGAGATTTACCCAGAGACCAATTGAAGCACAATCAGGCTCTGAATTCAATTTTGGGAACGGCTTGACCACCCGGAGCGAAGTATTTCCCATCAATGTGAATTTTGTTCACGCAAAAGACAGGCGAATGAATGTCCAGCCGATTTAGGATATACCCTTCCGAGCTTGGCGAGTTTGACTTTCCCAGAGATGCCTCGTGTTTACCGCGAGACAAATATATTAGAACAATTTTTGGAACGGGATTGGGGGCCTGGATCAACGGGAGCATATCGTCTTTAGACATCCTAAAATACTGGAAACTGCCGTTGCACTATCCGTGGAGTATGAAGTTGTTAGGGGAGCCCGTAGTCAGCTTAGTAAGCCAAAGACGTGTAGAGAGTTCGGGGGTGTGGGAGTAGGTCTATTAATATCTAAGCTGTTGAGGTTTAAGGACAAAACGATATAGAGCGACAAATTATTGCCTTACAGGGAGAAGTGTTGAGGTTAAGCATCGCAGTATAGGAAAACTTTGACAGGTTTTGTGGACAACTTCGGGGCAGGGGACGAGAAGGGTTCAGACCAAGGATTGGTCCTGAATGTTATGTCTGTCATGATAGGGGTCATTTTGTCCCATAACTGTCCAATGAAACGTCCATCTAATTCTCCGGCTGTGACAACCAGTCCCGGGGTTGAAAGGAATGAACCTTTAAACTAAACAGGGTTGAATCTGCGGTCGAATGTTCGGCCCGTCTAGAAGAATTTGGAAGTGAGTGGCCATGTATGGAACTTATAATCTCGCGGAGACTTGCTTGTTTGTGGAGGTGGCGGTAGGACAAAGCAGTCCTACGGAATCTGCTTTCAGCATTCTGCCTATAGGGACATACAATAAGCTTAGAGGTGTTATCCCTGGAATATAAACAACTGAATTAACGTTGATTACTGCAGATTTACCGGTGATAGGAAAAGTATACCTACATTGCCTGGTAAGGCAAATGTTCCTTGAACAAGAATTCGTCGTAGCAGATATAGATTTACCCGGAATATTGGGGATTGACTTCTTAGATGGCCACGAAATGGTTCTGAGGGTGTCTAAGGGGGTTTTGCAGGTTGGAAAAGAGAATATTCACTTACAACGGTCAAATTCCCATAGGCGTGCTAGAGTTAGGATGTCGAAACGAGTAGATGTCCCAGCGAGATCTGAAAGACTCGGGCGGGGATATGTGCACGGCATACGAGATTTGAAGTGGACAATTGCATTGAACCCCATAAGAGATATGGGAAAACGTGGAATCATAGTGTCGCATACGGTAGATCAATAGCCTTTACAGTAGTGAACTTGTCGGAACGGCCTGTTCGCATATTGAGGACTGCCACAATGGGAGTGTTGAGGGGAGCTCAAATTGTGCCGGATCGCAAAGAAAGTAGACAGAGGGTAGAATTTTCAGGAGATGTTCCTGGGCATTTGTCTCCACTTTTGAAATCAATGTCCCCTAACGCTACAGAACAGCAGAGAGAGGATGCAGCCAAGCTTTTAATACAATTTCAAGATGTTTTTTTCTGGCTCCTGAAAGAAAACTCAGTTGCACCGATTGAGTGAATCATCAAATTGATACAGGATCAGCCAAGCCTGTAAAAATCACACCCAGACGCCTTACAGTGGTATATAGAGAAACGGTCGAGAACGAACTTAAAATAATGTTAGCTGATGGTGTCATAGAGCCAATAGTAGTCCCTGGTCGTCTCCCATCTTACTAGTTAAAAAGAAAGATGGGACAAATAGATTTTAAGTAGATTGTCGTCAGGGGAATGCCAGGACGATAAAAGATGCCTGCCCTCTTCCTAGAATAGATGAATCGCTGGACGCCCATGCTGGCACCTCTTGGTTTAGTACCCTTGACATAGTTTCTGGCTATTGCCAGTGTGCTATGGATGAAAAAGATAAAGCTAAAACGGCCTTTCCAACTCATTGCGGCACGTCAGCGAAATTCTGGGGAAAAACCCCACAGACAGGTCAGTACATGCATTCCTATCATGTTTTCTTCCCAGGTCACGCCAGATTCACGCAGACCGGAATTGACGTCATACAATTACCTGCGCATGCGCAGTGACGAGCCAGTGGCGGGAAATGTCGTCTATATACTACTGACGCTCCTGGGGTCAAAGGTCAAATTTAAGGTCACATTCTTTTCGTTCATTAACGTGTTCATTAACCATAGGAAAATCAACGCCCTAGCTTATTTTCTTATAAAATGACGGGTTTTGAAAAAGATCAAAGGCAAGATAACTACTCGTTATTGTTACGTAAATTTTTTGAAAGACAGAGAGTAGCTTGGCCATGTATAAGATTTGCCAACCCTCCGGTTTCTTGAGGATCTGTTGTTTCGTGTTGGCTGCACTCTGTTAACAAGCAAAATGCCTTCAGGAGAGAGATCTCAATATCAGCAGTGGTGACCTACTTATTTTTATTGTTAATTTTGTTGCAAATGTATTCAAACGCTTACATTATACGTTTCAAGAGCGTCATCAATATTCGCAGAAGTTTTAACTTTACAAGCCAATAACTCATAAGTCAAGGTCAAGGTCAAAAATCATGACCACCGAGAACAGATTTGAAGTGACTTCCACGCATGTACCAAATATTGTAGCTGTAGATCAAGCACTTTGTTAGATATTAAGCAGTTGGCTAGAATAATAATAATCCATACAATAACAATAGGTCTATCCATTGGAAATGGAAAGACCTAATAAAAATCCGTAGAATAACAATAGGTCTTTCCATTCGTAATGGAAAGACCTAATAAAAATCCGTAGAATAACAATAGGTCCTTTCCATTTGTAATGGAAAGACCTAATATCAATAATCTGTAGAATAACAACAAGGTTTTCCATGGGTAATGGAAAGACCTAACTAGGAAAAATATATGTATAAAACTAAACAGAGCAAACTGTCAGTAACATGTCTCATTTTGCACC
The DNA here is from genome assembly GCA_036873755.1 of Hanleya hanleyi. NCBI lineage: Eukaryota > Metazoa > Mollusca > Polyplacophora > Lepidopleurida > Hanleyidae > Hanleya > Hanleya hanleyi. The sequence goes on from JAVTVY010043884.1 coordinate 12,243, forward strand.
GAAAATTACCATATTTGATTGGTAATGTATCTTCATATGTGTTTCATATTTTGAAAAAAGCATCTATTTGTCGGAATATGACTCAAGATATCGAGACCTAATGAGATGAAGACAATTACTTCATTAACTTTAGTTAATTATCATGGACCGCTGAATCTGTATGATTCTAAACATTTACAGTGCGGTTGTTAATATATAGCTCTCATTGGCGATAACTGCTAATGTCTTTCATCTGTTTTCTGATTCATGCTAATATAAATAATTACTAATCATACAATAACATGTATCATGATAACATGTTTTTGCTTCGCTGAGGGTTACGTCGTTCAACATGTCTCAATGCCGTGACTCTTATTGCAGGAAACCGAAAGATTGCGCATAGATTAAAAGACACGAGAGGCATTAGAAGAAGGAACTAGAAAGTGAAGACCGTTTTTGTAAAACTTGATATTAGTGTATTAGAAGACTGGTACCATTTTGTATCTTATGTCCTCTGAATATTGAATTCAATAAAGCTCGGAAGGGGTTTTCGGGTAAACCGCCTCGAACGATATACCCTCTGCTGTACAGTACGGATTAAAATCCACGGGCGATTAAGCCATTATATCATTACATAACACTTGGCGAGGAGCTGTCCCACATCGCTCTAGCGAAGCATGCATTCTCATCAACGAATCGGCATATTTACAGTTTTCAGAGTTAGGAAGCAATTTAGCTGCTGAGGCGATCATTAATTTGTGAATATCTTTATTCCATAGCAAGTACAATTTTCAGTCAGTATCAACGGCTGGATTACAAAAATAAAGCACAGTCCTTTTTTGGTGTTAAAATTGGAAAAAGTGCGATTTTTCAATCGGTCTTATGTCTTAATATGTAACAGATGTGATAAATATTGACAGAGAAAGGAGCAAGAAAATATTAACACAATGCTATTCTATGGATAACAACTTCTTTATTGCTGTGGAGCTGACGTTTCGTTGGAGATACTTCCAACTTTTTCAAAGCTAATGATCTACATAGTACAGTTGAGGGTATTTATACAAGTGTGATAACAAGCAAACAAGGTCACAAAATAATCATAGCACAATAGGCTTCATAAGTTAGTCATGTCAGGAAAATAAAGATAATCAACCAGTGAATATAACTATTGTAAGGGATCGTTTCCATTAATCGTTTTTTCTTCAGTCGCGATTTTTCTTCAAGTTTCTCGATTGAAAAACGATCATTCGCGAATCAGTCGCGAGGATATCGAGAAAAAAAATGAGAAAAAACGATTGAACCTTTTCTGGAAAAAACCATTCTCTCGCGATATCGTTTTTGAATCGTTTACCCATGCGCGATCCGTTCTTGATCGCGAATCTTCAATCGCGAGAGAATCGTTTTTTTCAAGGCGCGAGAGAATCGTGAGGCGGAGTGATATTTGACACATAGGCCGTGTTGCCGTCGTACGCCGCTCTATCCGCGAACTGGGAACTACATGTAATGTTGATTGCGGATTTGTCGATGGAAAAACCTATATTACTATACTATACTGTATAAATGCGTAAGATAACCAGATAATATATATGATTCACGATCTATAGTCTCCTACAAGCCGAAGTAGGGCGTATGCTGGAAATATCTATACATATACCTGTACCATGCTTCCTGTGACGTTCGCGCTCAGATTTACTCTGGCGAAGCGTAAATGACAAAATTACATGTTTATTCAATAATCGTGTGAGTCGACAATGTATTAATGTTCAGTCATTCCCTTCATACTTTCGATAATTTCCTCATATATTCATGCAACTTGGTATAAACAATACCGGATGATAGTCACAATATCTTGTTTTGTAAATACCGGGTACAGGTCATAAGTGGATTTGAGTTCGTCGTTGATTGCATTATCAGAATGATTACGGCACAGGCTTGATAGAGGTGTGAATGGGCGCATGGCGATAACCCAGAACAGCTTAGCCCTCCAGCCGAGAATTTCCAGGTTAATTAAGGTGAAAAATAGTGTAATTAAATATGTATAGTTTGTTATAGTAAAACATACATTAGGAAAGGGTATCCATTCATGTTTTGGTACAGTTTTTAAACTATTCAGATGTGAATACGTTAAAAAAATCACCATCAAGTTAATTTTATTTATTATAAGAATATTCGCGGCAGTGATTTCATATTTATATCAAATACATATCACAATGGTGATTGAATCGCATATAACGGTTGGATTCGCATATGTACAATACTTTTTATTTTAATTTTATATTTTGATACATGAACTATGAATGATTCCAAAGGGAAGCTCAAGCCAAAAACCAAATGAATATTATATAATTTCATCCCTTACTGGATTAACCAGTTGTGAAAATTTTTACAAATAGCCCGCGCTATTTTTACAAATAGCCCGCGCTATATATTAATAATTAAGTGCTTTCGAAGACTCAAAACCCCGTATGACAATGTTATATTCAATACAGCGCCATCTATCTACACAAGGAAAATGGTTATCGTAGGACAAAAAACCACGCGTACAGCGAAAATCTGACGAATCAACTCAAAATTTCAGCCCGCACAGATGCCAAAAACGTTCACGAAAAATACTACACAAGCAATCTGGAATAATACCGGCTTTAAAACACAGAAATACCCAAAATAATAAACGAAATTGCAAGTGCAAATGACCCAATCTTACCATATCCGGGCCTGTGTCCCGTACAAAATATATGTAAATATGAAGTTATAATTATATGCATAACCATTATTCCTATGTATATATATATTTTTTTTCTTCTCAATTTCTTTCAATATCCCCATCGTATCTATATAACCGCCAACTGTACAGAAACACGCTATAGTTTTACACTAGGCAAAGAATGGAAAAGGAAGAAGAAAAAATGATCGAACTTTATGTAGTCTGACTGAAGTGTTAGAAACTCGAACGTGTATGCGGGTCAGTCAGGCTGAACCAATGGCGTACTACTTTCGGCTATAATCCTCAATCGTTTTTTTTTCAATCGTTTATATTTTCTCGATTAAAAAGCGATTGAATCGTGATATCGCTTTTTATTCGCGAGAATTTTCTCGATTGAAAAACGATTGCCAACAGAAAAAAAAACCATTCGAACAGCGATCGCGAATGAATCGTTTATTTTGAAGAAAAAAAACCATTCCCTCGCGCCTTGGAAAATCGCGACTTCGAGAAAATTTGACGAAATAAACGATTCATTCGCGAACGATAATTGGAAACGGTGCCTAATCTGCTAATCATCTAGGCGGGTAAAGACAATAGGAGATTGCAGATTAAGTTCAAAGTGGCCTCATGGTGACAAAAATGCTGAATCTTATATGTGTGAGGATTATACAATTGGTAAGAGATAATCACATGGATAAATAGCATAACGTTTGAGAAGTACATAAAGGATAATGGAAAAGATTAACGGTCGCGGTGATAATCTCCATCTAAGCTGATAAGGCTGCCATAGGCGCTGGGTACAAACTGTCCACTGTCCACTGTTGATTGCGGGCTTGTGTCTTTTGATGTGAATGGCTTCCTGTAGTCTTCTCTTTGTTTGGTCGGTCTGGTGGATGGAAAGTTTGTGTATGTTTTGCCAATTTATCTGGTGTCCTGAGTGTTCCGTCAGGTGGTCCGAAATGGCTGATTTTCCGTCTGTTTTATTTCTGGAGGCCTTATGTTCCTTGATGCGGACGTTGAGGGGTCGCATGGTTTCTCCTATGTAACTTTCCTGTAGATAATTTTCCCTTGGGCTGGGGTGGGTCGGTTGGTGGTAGTTGTCCTGTAGCGTTAAGATGGTTTTTAAGGGATCTGCTGCTGGAAAATACCGCATCGATGCTGGCTTGTTCTTTCAGGAGTCGTTTTATGTGGTGTCTGCCCAATGTATGGAATAGCGTAGCCCCAGCAGGGACCTAATGATACTGTCATTCATTAGGTCCCACGTACATCCTAGCCACCATCGTCATGTAGAAGCCCGAATCGTATAAACAATGATTTAGTTGCTCCTTACCATGCATTTTCTGATAAAACATATCTCGAACTAGTCCGAATCGTCCGAACGGCCAACATCTGTTGTCTTTTGGAGTGAGTTTCGCCGCCTTTTGTACCAGTCCCCGCTTGAAAAAATGATCAGCTCCGCCATGTTTGTTTTCACGCTGGGGTGTCGACTGCGCAAACGGTGGCATGTATGGTGTTTATTGCGTCCACCGTTTGCCCAGTCGACACTCCAGCGTGGAAACAAACATGGCGGAGCTGTTTGAAATTTTCAGCGGCGACTGGTACAAAAGGCGGCGAAACCCACTCCAAAAGACAACAGATGTTGGCCGTTCGGACGATTCGGACAAGTTCATGATACGTTTTATCGGAAAATGCATGGTAAGGAGTAACTAAATCATTGTTTACACGATTCGGGCTTCTACATGACGATGGTGGCTAGGATGTACGTGGGACCTAATGAATGACAGTATCATTAGGTCCCTGCTGGGGCTAGGAATAGCGATGAAAACAGGACTGGGGTCTCGGGGAATTGGATTTTGTTGCGGCTGGGGTTGCAATGTCTTGTTGATAATTCTGTCTAGCATGGCTTTGGGGTATTTGTTTTGATCAGTGAAAACTGTCTTTAGGTGGTTTATTTCACTGGGCAGGCTCTCTGTTGAACATATGTTTTTGGCTCGTCTGGTTAAGGTAGATATGATGCCGGCTTTAACTTGACTTGGGTGGTTGGATAGGTAATGGATATATTGGTCGGTGTGGGTGGGTTTCCTATAAACGCTGGTTTTGAGGGTATGATTCTGCCTGTGGACTAGGACGTCAAGGAAAGGGAGTTTGTTGTCTTCTTTCTCCGTGCTGAATTTCATTCTCGGATGTTGGGCATTCAGTCGGTTGAGAAGGATGGTGGGGTCATCTCCGTCTTCGAGAATGGAAAAAACGTCGTCAACTTTTCTGTGCCAACACATAGGCTTGATGGTGGCAGTGAGGAGAGCGGATTCTTCAAGTTCGGTCATGTAAATTTCAGTGATCACCGGGGATAGTGGGGATTCCATAGGTAATCCATGTATCTGCTCCTAGACCTTGTCACCCCATGTGAAGTATGTGGAGTTACTTCATGATTCCGCTAATTTCATAATGCTGTCAATGGTCAGGGAGGTTTTCATAGTGGGTCGTGATTCTGTGACTCTTCTCCTGATGATGTCCATGGCCCGATCTCTAGGGATGTTGGTGAAGAGGTCTACCACGTCATAACTGACCATCCTGCCCGGGTTTTGGATGGGAAGGATTTTTTCACAAAAATCAGTAGAATCTTTAACGAAGGAGTTGGCCGTCTTCCCCAGTGGTGCTAGCAGCTGGATTAGGTGCTGGGCCGTGCTGTAATGCATAGTATCTCTACTGCAGACCAACAACCTAACTTTGACGGGGTCTTTGTGGATCTTGACTGTAGCTCGTGCATACGGGGGCAGAGAGTGGGATGTGACAAGTTTTTTGTACAGGGCATGGTCTCTTTCTTTGTTGTCTTGTAGTTCTTTCACTAGGGCTCTGTGGTCTTTGTCAATTGTGGAGGTCGCATCTTTGTCCAGGGTCTTATATGTTGACGTATCTCCCAGCATCAGCGTTACCATTTCCTGGTACTTGGTCCTGTCCAGGATGACTGTGGCCTGGCCCTTGTCTGCAGGGACTAGGGTGATGGATTTGTCGGATTTGAGTTCCCGGATGGCTTGTCGTTCTGCTTTCGTGAGGTTGTCTCGTTGTTGACGGGTCTTGTGGAGAATGTCAACAATCTGATGCCGTAGGTAGTCGATTTTTCCCCCTGGTGCTAACTGTTGTAGGCCTGCTTCTACGTTAGTTATGAAGTCGTCTTTGTTCTTCGGTAGGGTAGTGGGAATGCATTTTAGTCCCTTGCTCAATAGGGATTTTTGGTCATTTGTGAGGGTTTTTGTGCTAAGGTTAACTACCGTTTTCTTGGTCGGGCTGTTAGTGGTGTTGGCGGCTGGTGGGTCGGTAGATTTTTGTTGTTTCAGTGCTTCTAACTTTTTAAGCTGGTTGGACTTGATGGTGTCATGGAAATTCCGGTCGGTCTGTGTCTGTATTCGACGTAAGTCCTGGTAGAGTTGGGGTTGTATGGTGGCCTGAAGATTGGGCTGGTGGTTGATGATCTTCCCCAGTGTTATGGCTTTAACTTTCCTGTTATGCTGGATTCTTTCGATAACAAGGCGTTTAAAAGCTTGGTAAGGATCTTTTGCGCAGCTGCTGAGTGGACGGGTGGTTTCCGGCGGAGGCCTTTGGGGATGATATCCAGGTCACGGCATCTCAATAAGAATGTGAGATGGTTGGATGTTTTGATGTGCTTCTTCTCTAGTCAGCGGAGTTGGTTAGATTCCTTAACTGCCACATCTCCATGGTGATGACGTATAATTTCTTTGATAGGCATTTAGAAGTTGGCGTATATAACACAATGCTATTCTGTGGATAACAACTTCTTTATTTTCGTGGAGCTGACGTTTCGTTGGAGATACATCCAACTTTTTCAAAGCTAATGATCTACATAGTACAGTTGAGGGTATTCATACAAGTGATAACAAGCAAACAAGGTCACAAAATAATCATAGAACAATATGCTTCATGACTTAGTCATGTCAAGAAAATAAAGATAATCAACCAGTGAATATAACTATTGTAATCTGCTAATCATCTAGGCGGGTGAACACAGTAGGTGATTGCAGATTAAGTTCAAAGTGGCCTCATGGTGACAAAAATACTGAATCTTATATGTGTGAGGATCATACAATTGGTAAGAGATAATCACATGGATAAATAGCATAACGTGTGAGAAGTACATAAAGGATAATGGAAAAGATTAACGGTCACGGTGATAATCTCCATCTAAGCTGAAAAGGCTGTCATACGCGCTGGGTACAAACTGTCCACTGTCTCTGTTGATTGCGGGCTTGTCTTTTGATGTGAATGGCTTCCTGTAGTCTTCTCTTTGTTTGGTCAATCTGGTGGGTGGAAAGTTTGTGTATGTGTTGCTAATTTATCTGGTGTCCTGGGTGTTCGGTCAGGTGGTCCGAAATGGCTGATCTTCCACCTGTTTTATTGCTGGAGGCCTTATGTTCCTTGATGCGGACGTTGAGGGATCGCATGGTTTCTCCTATGTAACTTTCCTGGCAGGAGCAGTCAATTTTGTAGATAATTTTCCCTTGGGATGGGGTGGGTCGGTTGGTGGTAGTCGTCCTGTAGCGTTAAGATGGTTTTTAAGGGATCTGCTGCTGGAAAATACCGCATCGATGCTGGCTTGTTCTCTTAGGAGTCGTTTTATGTGGTGACTGGTCTGCCCAATGTATGGAATAGCGATGAAAACAGGACTGGGGTCTTGGGGAATTGGATTTTGTTGCGGCTGGGGTTGCAATGTCTTGTTGATAATTCTGTCTAGCATGGCTTTGGGGTATTTGTTTTGATCAGTGAAAACAGTCTTTAGGTGGTTTATTTCACTGGGCAGGCTTTCTGTTGAACATACGTTTTTGGCTCGTCTGGTTAAGGTAAATATGATGCCGGCTTTAACTTGACTTGGGTGGTTGGATAGGTAATGGATATATTGGTCGGTGTGGGTGGGTTTCCTATAAACGCTGGTTTTGAGGGTATGGTTCTGCCTGTGGACTAGGACGTCAAGGAAGGGGAGTTGGTTGTTGTCTTCTTTCTCCATGGTGAATTTCATTCTCGGATGTTGGGCATTCAGGTGGTTGAGAAGGATGGTGGGGTCATCACCGTCTCCGAGAATGGAAAAAACGTCGTCAACTTTTCTGTGCCAACACATAGGCTTGATGGGGGCAGTGAGGAGAGTGGATTCTTCAAGTTCGGTCATGTAA
>JAVTVY010043885.1:0-21270 GCA_036873755.1 Hanleya hanleyi
TATTTGTATGTGGCGGAATCGGGTACAGAAATCGACCATTTTTTGTTTCAACAAAAGCTCATATTGCCATATATGGGTGTTATAGAAGCGACCATATCACGTGCTGTGGGCTGAAAATTGTTTGCTTTTCTTTGCAATTCAAACGGGGAATAGACAAGACTTGGTTCTACGGCATGGAGAAAAAAACCCGTCTCCAGATCATATTTGTATGTGGTGGAATCGGGTTCAGAAATCGACCATTTTTTGTTTCAACAAAAAGCTCATATTGCCATATATGGGTGTTATAGAAGAGACCATACCACGTGTTGTGGGGTGAAAATTGTTTCCTTTTCTTTGCAATTCAAACGGGGAATAGACAAGACTTGGTTCTACGGCATGGAGAAAAAAAGCGTCTCCAGATCATATTTGTATGTGGTGGAATCGGGTTCAGAAATCGACCATTTTTTGTTTCAACAAAAAGCTCATATTGCCATATATGGGTGTTATAGATGAGACCATACCACGTGCTGTGGGGCGGAAATTGTTTGCTTTTCTTTGCAATTCAAACGGGGAATAGACAAGACTTGGTTCTACGGCATGGAGAAAAAAAAGCGTCTCCAGATCATATTTGTACGTGGTGGAATCGGGTTCAGAAATCGACCATTTTTTGTTTCAACAAAAAGTTCATATTGCCATATATGGGTGTTATAGAAGAGACCATACCACGTGCTGTGGGGTGAAAATTGTTTCCTTTTCTTTGCAATTCAAACGGGGAATAGACAAGACTTGGTTCTACGGCATGGAGAAAAAAGCGTCTCAGATCATATTTCAATGTGGTGGAATCGGGTTCAGAAATCGACCATTTTTGCTTCAACAAAAAGCTCATATTGCCATGCATATATGGGTGTTATATACATGACCATGTGCCGTGCTGTGGGCTGAAATTTGTTTGCTTTTCTTTGCAATTCAAACGGGGGAATAGACAAGACTTGGTTCTACGGCATGGAGAAAAAAGCGTCTCCAGATCATATTTCAATGTGGTGGAATCGGGTTCAGAAATCGACCATTTTTGTTCAACAAAAAGCTCATATTGCCATGCATATATGGGTGTTATAGACATGACCATGTGCCGTGCTGTGGGCTGAAAGTTGTTTGCTTTTCTTTGCAATTCAAACGGGGAATAGACCAGACTTGGTTCTACGGCATGAAGAAAAAAGCGTCTCCAGATCATATTTCAATGTGGTGGAATCGGGTTCAGAAATCGACCATTTTTGCTTCAACAAAAGCTCATATTGCCATGCATATATGGGTGTTATAGACATGACCATGTGCCGTGCTGTGGGCTGAAAGTTGTTTGCTTTTCTCTGCAATTCAAACGGGGAATAGACAAGACTTGGTTCTACGGCATGGAGAAAAAGCGTCTCCAGATCATATTTCAATGTGGTGGAATCAGGTTCAGAAATCGACCATTTTTGCTTCAACAAAAAGCTCATATTGCCATGCATATATGGGTGTTATAGAAGATACCATACCACGTGCTGTGGGGTGAAAATTATTTGCTTTTCTTTGCAATTCAAACGGGGAATAGACAAGACTTGGTTCTACGGCATGGAGAAAAAAAGCGTCTCCAGATTATATTTGTATGTGGTGGAATCGGGTTCAGAAATCGACCATTTTTTGTTTCAACAAAAACCTCATATTGCCATATATGGGTGTTATAGAAGAGCCCATACCACGTGCTTTGGGGTGAAAATTGTTTGCTTTTCTTTGCAATTCAAACGGGAATAGATAAGACTTGGTTCTACGGCATGGAGAAAAAAAGCGTCTCCAGATCATATTTGTATGTGGTGGAATCGGGTTCAGAAATCGACCATTTTCTGTTTCAAGAAAAATCTCATATTGCCATATATGGGTGTTATAGAAGAGCCCATACCACGTGCTTTGGGGTGAAAATTGTTTGCTTTTCTTTGCAATTCAAACGGGGAATAGATAAGACTTGGTTCTACGGCATGGAGAAAAAAAGCGTCTCCAGATCATATTTGTATGTGGTGGAATCGGGTTCAGAAATCGACCATTTTTTGTTTCAACAAAAAGCTCATATTGCCATATATGGGTGTTATAGAAGAGACCATACCACGTGCTGTGGGCTGAAAATTGTTTGCTTTTCTTTGCAATTCAAACGGAGAATAGATAAGACTTGGTTCTACGGCATGGAGAAAAAAAAGCGTCTCCAGATCATATTTGAATGTGGTGGAATCGGGTTCAGTAATCGACCATTTTTAGTTTCAACAAAAAGCTCATATTGCCATATATGGGTGTTATAGAAGAGACCATACCACGTGCTTTGGGGTGAAAATTGTTTGCTTTTCTTTGCAATTCAAGCGGGGAATATACAAGACTTGGTTCTACGGCATGGAGAAAAAAAAGCGTCTCCAGATCATATTTGTATGTGGTGGAATCGGGTTCAGAAATCAACCATTTTTTGTTTCAACAAAAAGCTCATATTGCCATATATGGGTGTTATAGAAGACACCATACCACGTGCTTTGGGGTGAAAATTGTTTGCTTTTCTTTGCAATTCAAACGGGGAATAGACAAGACTTGGTTCTACGGCATGGAGAAAAAAAAGCGTCTCCAGATCATATTTGTATGTGGTGGAATCGGGTTCAGAAATCGACCATTTTTTGTTTCAACGAAAAGCTCATATTGCTATATATGGATGTTATAGAAGAGACCATACCACGCACTTTGGGGTGAAAATTGTTTGCCTTTCTTTGCAATTCAAACGGGGAATAGACAAGACTTCGTTCTACGGCATGGAGAGAAAAAAGCGTCTCCAGATCATATTTGTATGTGGTGGAATCGGGTTCAGAAATCGACCATTTTTTGTTTCAACAAAAAGCTCATATTGCCATATATGGGTGTTAAAGATGTGACCATACGACGTCCTGTGGGCTGAAAATTGTTTGCTTTCCTTTGCAATTCAAACAGGGAATAGACAAGACTTGGTTCTACGGCATGGGAAAAAAAGCGTCTCCATATCATATTTGAATGTGGTGGAATCGGGTTCAGAAATCGACCGTTTTTTGTTTCAACAAAAAGCTCATATTGCCATATATGGGTGTTATAGAAGCGACCATATCACGTGCTGTGGGCTGAAAATTGTTTGCTTTTCTTTGCAATTCAAACGGGGAATAGACAAGACTTGGTTCTACGGCATGGAGAAAAAAGCGTCTCCAGACCATATTTCAATGTGGTGGAATCGGATTCAGAAATCGACCATTTTTGCTTCAACAAAAAGCTCATATTTCCATGCATATATGGGTGTTATAGACATGACCATGTGCCGTGCTGTGGGCTGAAAGTTGTTTGCTTTTCTTTGCAATTCAAACGGGGAATAGACAAGACTTGGTTCTACGGCATGAAAAAAAAAGCGTCTCCAGATCATATTTCAATGGGGTGGAATCGGGTTCAGAAATCGACCCGTTTTGCTTCAACAAAAAGCTCATATTGCCATGCATATATGGGTGTTATAGACATGACCATGTGCCGTGCTGTGGGCTGAAAGTTGTTTGCTTTTCTTTGCAATTCAAACGGGGAATAGATAAGACTTGGTTCTACGCCATGGAGAAAAAAGCGTCTCCAGATCATATTTCAATGTGGTGGAATCGGGTTCAGAAATCGACCATTTTTGCTTCAACAAAAAGCTCATATTGCCATGCATATATGGGTGTTATAGACATGACCATGTGACGTGCTGTGGGCTGAAAATTGATTGCTTTTCTTTGCAATTCAAACGGGGAATAGACAAGACTTGGTTCTACAGCATGGAGAAAAAAGCGTCTCAGATCATATTTCAATGTGGTGGAATCGGGTTCAGAAATCGACCATTTTTGCTTCAACGAAAAGCTCATATTGCCATGCATATATGGGTGTTATAGACATGACCATGTGCCGTGCTGTGGGCTGAAAGTTGTTTGCTTTTCTTTGCAATTCAAACGGGGAATAGACAAGACTTGGTTCTACGGCATGGAGAAAAAAAAGCGTCTCCAGATCATGTTTGTATGTGGTGGAATCGGGTTCAGAAATCGACCATTTTTTGTTTCAACAAAAAGCTCATATTGCCATATATGGGTGTTATAGAAGAGACCATACCACGTGCTTTGGGGTGAAAATTGTTTGCTTTTCTTTGCAATTCAAACGGGGAATAGACAAGACTTGGTTCTACGGCATGGAGAAAAAAACACGTCTCCAGATCATATTTGTATGTGGTGGAATCGGGTTCACAAATCGACCATTTTTTGTTTCAACAAAAAGCTCATATTGCCATATATGGGTGTTATAGAAGAGCCCATACCACGTGCTTTTGGGTGAAAATTGTTTGCTTTTCTTTGCAATTCAAACGGGGAATAGACAAGACTTGGTTCTACGGCATGGAGAAAGAAAAGCGTCTCCAGATCATATTTGTATGTGGTGGAATCGGGTTCAGAAATCGACCATTTTTTGTTTCAACAAAAAGCTCATATTGCCATATATGGGTGTTATAGAAGAGACCATACCACGTGCTTTGGGGTGAGAATTGTTTGCCTTTCTTTGCAATTCAAACGGGGAATAGACAAGACTTGGTTCTAAGGCATGGAGAAAAAAGCGTCTCCAGATCATGTTTGTATGTGGTGGAATCGGGTTCAGAAATCGACCATTTTCTGTTTCAAGAAAAAGCTCATATTGCCATATATGGGTGTTATAGAAGAGACCATACCACGTGCTTTGGGGTGAAAATTGTTTGCTTTTCTTTGCAATTCAAACGGGGAATAGACAAGACTTGGTTCTACGGCATGGAGAAAAAAAGTGTCTCCAGATCATATTTGTATGTGGTGGAATCGGGTTCAGAAATCGACCATTTTTTGTTTCAACAAAAAGCTCATATTGCCATATATGGGTATTATAGAAGAGGCCATACCACGTGCTTTGGGGTGAAAATTGTTTGCTTTTTTTTGCAATTCAAACGGGGAATAGACAAGACTTGTTAGTAGTATACAAAGCGCAAGTAGGCTTAATAGCGCCTCACTGCGCATGCGCAGAACCTTGGGTGGCGTCACAATGGGGCGTGTGCGCATGCGTGTGTGTGTGTGTGTGTGGGTGGTGGGACAAAATGGCGGCTGTGGGTGGTGGGGCAAAATGGCGGCTGTGGGTGGTGGGACAAAATGGCGGCTGTGGGTGGGCTAGGACAAAAATGGCGGCAATAGGTGGTGGGACAAATGGCGGCATACCTGTTTTTGTGTCATTTCAAATGTGGAGTGGTGGGACAAAAATGGCGGCCTGTTTTGTGTCGACGATGGGTGGTGGGACAAAATGGCGGCTGTGGGTGGTGGGACAAAATGGCGGCCTGTTTTTTTGTGTCGTGTGGGTGGTGGGACAAAATGGCGGCCTGTTTTTGTGTCGTGTGGGTGGTGGGACAAAATGGCGGCCTGTTTTTGTGTGTCGTGTGGGTGGTGGGACAAAATGGCGGCTGTGGGTGGTGGGACAAATGGCGGCTGTGGGTGGTGGGACAAAATGGCCTGTGGGTGGTGGGACAAAATATGGCGGCTGTTGGTGGTGGGACAAAATGGCGGCCTGTGTGGGTGTGGTGGGACAAAATGGCGGCTGTGGGTGGTGGGACAAAATGGCTGTGGGTGGTGGGACAAAATGGCGCTGTGGGTGGTGGATAAAATGGCGGCTGTGGGTGGTGGGACAAAATGGCGGCTGTGGGTGGTGTGACAAAATGGCGGCTGTGGGTGGGACAAAATGGCGGCTGTGGGTGGTGGGACAAAATGGCGGCTGTGGGTGGTGGGACAAAATGGCGGCTGTGGGTGGTGGGACAAAATGGCGGCTTTGGGTGGTGGGACAAAATGGCGGCTGTGGGTGGTGGGACAAAATGGCGGCGTGTGGGTGGTGGGACAAGATGGCGGCCTATGTGTGGGTGGTGTGAGTGAGTGCAAGAATGTATTCATCCGCGGTGATGCAGTCATGTCTGGCGATGATTCGGTCTCGGGAAAAAGCTTCCGCGGAGAAAAAGTAGTCCCTAGATAAAATGGTCCGATGGGGTCGAGTGAGGTATCAAATTGAAGGTTAGGTGAAGGAGCATCTAATGGGCTGGGTGTGGGGTTGAACTATCGGCATTCTGCGCATGCGCGGCGGCCGAAGGGTTGAAAATAGCCTTTTTGGAGCTAGGAGATTGACTACTGGTCCAGTGGGGTCGAGTGAGGTATCAAATTGAAGGTTAGGTGAAGGGGCATCTAATGGGCTGGGTGTGGGGTTGAACTATCGGCATTCTGCGCATGCGCGGTGGCCGAAGGGTATGGAAATAGCCGTGTTGGAGCTAGGGCATTGACTACTGGTCCAGTGGGGTCGAGTGAAGTATCAATGTGAAGCCTATGTGAGGGGGCATGTAATGGGCTGGGTGTGGGGTTGAAATATCGGCATTCTGTGCATGCGCGGTGACCCAAGGGTATGGAAATAGCCTGTTTGGAGCTAGGGGATAGCCAACATTTTTTTTTTTTAAAATGGACCGATGGGGTCGAGTGAGGTATCAAATTGAAGGTTAGGTGAAGGAGCATCTAATGGGGTGGGTGTAGGGTTGAATTAGGGTGATTCTGCGCATGCGCGGCGGCCGAAGGGTATGAAAATAGCCTTTTTGGAGCTAGGAGAGCCCCTAATGGTCCAATGGGGTCGAGTGAGGTATCAAATTGAAGGTTAGGTGAAGGGGTATCTTATGGACTGGGTGTGGGGTTGAATTAGGGTGATTCTGCGCATGCGCGGCGGCCAAAGGGTATGAAAATAGCCTTTTTGGAGCTAGGAGAGCCCCTAATGGTCGAATGGGGTCGAGTGAGGTATCAAATTGAAGCATTCATGAAGGGGCATCTAATGGACTGGGTGTGGGTTGAAATATCGGCATTCTGCGCATGCGCGGTGACCCAAGGGTATGGAAATAGCCTTTTTGGAGCTAGGGGATTGACTACTGGTCCAGTGGGGTCGAGTGAGGTATCAATGTGAAGCATTCATGAAGGGGCATCGGTTGGGCTGGGGTGGAGTTGAACTATACCGTTTAGGTGTATTGATGATAATAAAATTTAAAGATCACATGTCCAACACATACTCACATAATGAAAGCAAGAATCGAACTTGCGTCCCCTCGAGATGAAGGATACCCGTCCAGGTTTCATTTTTTTGAGGTGTACTGAAATGCTCTCTCTAATTTATGCCACGGTATCTATTTTTACAGCTGTCAACTGTTATGGTTTGGTCACAATGCTGCCATTTTCTCCCCTATATTTAGCGTCCACAAAAAGAAGAGTATATTACAGCAATTATGTTCAAGAAAACACCCCGCTAGAAAATTGTCTTCAAATTGTCTGTTGTTGTGGGAGTATAAAAAAATCCTGGTCAACAGGGGCGCGTATATTTCGTGCGACGCTATGTTGCCAATGCATTGAAATTTGAATAGGTTGTCTGCATAGGTTTCAACGCAAGTATAGTACTAAAGTCTAGCTTACCTGATAAAAGAGTTTAGTCCAGATGATCTGGGGCTGTTTTTTTTCCTAGGTGGGTATAACACACCATGAAGCCTTCATCACGATGCATTCGTATGCTAAAAAAATATGGGTTTCACCAACCGTTCCCGTGGAGTAGAATTTCATCCACCAGCTTTCACTGTTGTGGTGCGGGTCGGGGGGGCGGGAGTTTTGCACTGATGAAAACGAATGTCGTCCTCTCTCACGAAACCAAACACAAAAATTGACAAATTATACGGACTGCCACGATAAGCGAATGTATGCAACAAATAGCGTTCCGTACTGCAGATGTCCGATAAAATCCCTCCAGTCAAGGGGGGAAGTGTTACAGAATGTTGATTCCACAAAACCTGTTCGGTGGCCTACATCATCGTTCAATCGCTGTTCATAAAGGCTGCGTTCAGCTCACCAGAACTGTATACACTTCGAAATCTGTGAAAGAATATCAATTTTCACGTTTCCTGTCTGATATCACACAAATTTATGCGTCCGCTCGAACACAACACAGCACACTCCCTCGATTACAGTCTACGTGTGACGGGTATAAATGCAGGCGATGAATCGTGCAGAGTTTCGTCACATTATTCATCTCAGCGGACACCGAAAGGAAGAAAGTTCCGTTATAAACTGCGACAGAGAATGTTCCCCAGCTCAGAAAACAACACAATGATCAGTGAAATCGTCCTCCGTATGCAGGACGCTAACAAAACGCTAACAAAATGGCTGCTCAAGGTCAATTTGCCCGGATAATCGCGCCAGCCAAACCACAGTCCCATCTATACGCTTTGGTGCAAGGGAGACAACTCGGACTAGACCAATTCCCAGGCGAAGATCGTGTCCGCTATATTTGGCCTGTATGGGTATAGGGGTGATCGTTTTTTTTTATGGCTTTTACTATGAGCTATGAGGTTGATCATGTAGAATACGATGGAAAAAAAATTGAAAGTACCGGGTAGGCTTGTATATAGATCCATATAGACCCATATACACTCATATACTGTGATATTAGTATGTATAAATCCATACGGGGTGGACATGTTGGAGTCTAGGTGGAGCACTAGTGGCCCGATGGGGTAGAGTGAGGTCTTATTTTAAAGCTCTCGAGGAAATAAATAAATAAATAAATAATAATAAAAAAATCAAAAAAATCGGCGAGTAGTAGACGAAGGGAAAATTGGAAAGTACTGACCATGCCCCAGAATACTTCATATGCATATCACGGCCTTAAGGCCTATGTAAGATGTAATCTACTTCACAGTTTAGTAGTATAAAAAGCGCAAGTCCTATTGACCTTGCCCCTTCCAAAGAAATAAAATCGGCTCTATTTTACAGGAGTATATACGCAGGTCACGTGGGTTGTCACGTCACTTCCGGGTTTTCACTAAACACTACCTCCAAACATAGAAGAGTTCCAATTTTTTCCCTTAGACGTCCGTATGTTCATCCTCCAAACCCACAAGAGTTCCAATGTTCAACCGCCGGGGTGTTTTCCCGCCCCGCCCCAGCGCCCCGCAGCGCGCGTCATCCCGCGTCATCCCCGGCAGTGCGCGCGCGGACGCGGGTCAAAAGGTCAAAGGGTCACCTCCAGGTCAGACGGTCCAATGTCCAATGAGACAATGTTGCGGCATCGCTATAGTCAGAGCTTGAGCACAAAAAAAAGGGGGGATTCTAGATGAACCTCGGAAAGATGGGCAGTTCCATTTGGACCAATCAGCGGTCGAGAAAAAGAGCCAATCAGCGGTCGAGAAAAAGAACCAATCAGCGGTCGAACAATCAGCCAATCGAATTGGGGTATTCACGGTGTGCTTTCGCTGACGTCCGTTATGCTCATAGAACTTATAGTCATAATCTATACGTGTTGGACGAGTCTCTTCACTCACCGTATACACGTACCTCAATGAAATGCCCGCTCCAAACCTAGACCAAAGACACGTACTTGGTCTGTAGGCTGATTTCATTGGCTCTCTATTTTTACTATAGTGCTCTTGCATTCTAACCTTGATGGGTTACCTAGAACTTATAGTCATCAACATAATCTATGCGTGTTGGACGAGTCTCTTCACTCACCGTATACACGTACCTCAATGAAATGCCCGCTCCAAACCTAGACCAAAGACACGTACTTGGTCTGTAGGCTGATTTCATTGGCTCTCTATTTTTACTATAGTGCTCTTGCATTCTAACCTTGATGGGTTACCTAGAACTTATAGTCATCAACATAATCTATACGTGTTGGACGAGTCTTTTCACTCACCGTATACACGTACCTCAATGAAATGCCCGCTCCAAACCTAGACCAAAAACACGTACTTGGTCTGTAGGCTGATTTCATTGGCTCTCTATTTTTTACTATAGTGCTCTTGCATTCTAAACTTGATGGGTTACATTTTGGCCCCATCCTACACCACTGATTTCAGTTTGACTGAATCTCCACATTGGGCATTGATGCATTAGGAATAAAACACACAAGACAGGGTTTTTTGGTGAGATCTCATTTTTTTTATTCAGTGAACAACAACAACGTGAGAACAACCACGTGAAAACTCAAGCCCAGAACAAGGGGCTTGTAATTAACTGAAGCCCAGAACAAGGGGCTTGTAATTAACTGAAGCCCAGAACAAGGGGCTTGTAAACTTAAGCCCAGAACAAGGGGCTTGTCATTAACTTAAGCCCAGAACAAGGGGCTTGTCATTAACTTAAGCCCAGAACGGGGCTTGTACATTGAAATGATGGGCGGCCCAGTCATAGACGAGTACATCGCGGTCCTCGGCCTGGGGGTACTCGTCAAACATCTGTACGATAGTAGATAAGGGTCTTCCCCGGCATCGATGGTACAGGTAAAACAAGCAATATTGTCCGCACACGCCACTGGTCAGGCTTTGCAACGTTTGACTGTTCCAACACCACGTCTCTGTGCCTTGATCCATGAAGTCTGTTAAATCGGGATGGAGGGGTGGCAGACCGTACGGGTCAAAGTATTCCCCCTGCTGTTCTGTCAAGTACACGGCCACCCAGTGTTCACCGGGTCGATCCATCGGGTCCGTGTTGAGAACGTAAGCAGCAGGATACATACGGTCTAATGGAAACACATCTCGGGCGAACACCCCTTGAAAGACCCTACGTGTCTCTGGGTCATTCTCCAGCACGGTGGTTATCTGGTCTGTATCCATTTTAGGTGGAGAAGTCACACAGGACGTTGCGCGCCTTGTCCACTTGAATGATGTTGTCAAACTCGGCGTAGCAGATCACATTGACGGTGGTCGCCAGGGCTCGTGCAAAGTGGATTTCCAACCGTAAATTGCCTTGCTTGGCCAGGGCCAGCTGATGGTCGTTCTCTAAGGTGGGGGTCAGATCGAAACAGAACAACGTGTATCCGTTCGCGTAGTCCTCCCGACTGATCATATTCCCTTCGTCCTGGTTTATTTGACCGGTGGCTGTAAACAGGCTCTGATAGGCTCGAATGAAATTCCTCCGCCCAAAGTTCGGGGTTAAGGCCGTGGCTGGCACCTGTTGTCCATCCACATGCAGGGCCACAAAATTGATGCCGAAATGTTTAAAGTCAAACGGATTCTCTGGGTAGGCTCTGCTGAAACTGGTATTTTCCACACAGGCCAGGATCAATCGCTTGGGTAGTTCCCCCAGGAACAGGTTTTCTTTGTTGGCGCCCATATTTCCAGCAGGCACAGAGAACACTTTGGTTTGCACACGTCGGATAGGGTACTGGGCTGGTTTTGTTTCCAAGGCTTTCATGTGTCCCAATTGAACGGCTGGATTCGGTTTCACTTTTCGGACATACAGGACTGCGTCTTGGATGACAATCTTATAGTCCGCTGCATGCCCCTCTACGTTAGTGGCCATTAAGGCGAAGGTCGGAGGCGCCCGTATCAGTCGGATTTTGATGGGGATCTTGTTCAAGAGGTACCGGTCTTGCATGAACATGTCTGCATGCAGTCGACCCATCATATCCACCGAGGCACTGTTCGCAGTGAAAGCCTTCCGTTTGTTATATCCCCCATTGTCCGCCGTGTCCATGTGCTCGGCCGTGTCCCTGTAGAATAAAGCGGTTGTCAGCTGAGATTTTTTAGCCTCTCGGCCATACGACAACAGTGTCTCGATGTAGGCTCGATAGGGGTACGTGTTGGTGGAGTCACTGATGAGTTTGTCGCTGAGAAAAATATCCACCTGCTGAAACATCGAGTGCAGCCAGAGATTCGTCGGACCCACTGTTGCTTGGTCAGCGATTCTGGTGCCAGCTCCATTGACCACCTTGGCTTTCACATACAAGTAGGTATGGGCTAAATCCACATAGGCCGTATCCGCATTACTGATGGTGAACTCGATGGGCCCGGTTTCGTTGATGCTGGAGAGCGGGAGATGCTCCACCCATAATCCTTGTTCGACACTGGTTTGTGTGGGCGGCACGGTCCACAAATCAAATTCACTGTTGGTGGAGGGGCAGGACTCGGCGTGGATTAAGGCCATGTTTTAAGAAAAGATATCCTTTGTCTTCTTGGATGTGCGTCGTCGCTGGGTCGGTCGTCGACTGGTGCGTGGTCTCGGTGGGGCAGCTCTTTTATTCCCTACGGTGCGTTGTGCTTTGGCCACCAAGACGCCTCCCGCTTCTTTGGCCCGCCGTTTCAAGGATTCTTTGGGTGCCGTACCCCCCAAGACATCACCGGCCACTTGCAGTCCACTGCGTACCGCTTGTTTGCCGATTGCTTTCACCCCACGCGTCACCAAGGGCAGGAACGTTTTCACAATGCTGCCGAGTATGTTCCCCAGTCCATGTCCTCGTTGCATGCGTGCACCGCTAAAGACCGGAAAGCCACCCCCGGCCTGCTGGGCATAATAGTCGGCATAGCTGCGTGCATCGCACTCGTAAGGTACTTTCATTATGCAAAGTGGGGAGCACGTGCTTGTCGAAAATGAAGTGTCAGCACCACTTTTCCTCGTTCGAATGCCACCGGTCGTCCCGTGTCATCTCTTATATCCACCGTGATCGTGTTGATGTCAGTTTGTCGTACGGGCAAGTAGAGCATGTGGGTGAAACTGTGGGTGACTTGACCTCCATACGTCTTTTTAATGGGGACCACCCGTAACAGAGGTGTGTTGATATCGCCCACGATGTGGTTGTCCACCACGTCCGAGTAGACGTAGAGTCCGTACATACCCGACTTCATATCCATCGGCATCTCGCCATGGTGTTGGGAGGGACCAGCGAACGTCTGTAGATCGAAACCCAGCATTTGCTGTAGTGTAGGACTGAGTTTCACATTCACGGTATCGGTGACGGTAAGCTGTGCCTTGTCGTTGTGTACGTTGACATCGAAGAACACGTTTCTCTTGAAGCGCAAGGCTATCAGGCGTGTTGCACTATCCGTCACCCCCGTAGCGCCTTATCATGCATCAGTCTTGACAGCCCACCCATGAACTCTTTGGGGGTATCGTATTGGCCTTCGGGCAGGGTGAGTCGGGTGTTTTTGCCTTCGTAGGTGACCTCGTACCACACTTCATTGGCTCGCACGTTGTACCACGAGTAAGGGTATTGGATATCCACGAGGGCACATTCCCACCGGCCAGGTAAATGTAACGGCTGTGGTAACTGGGTGACGTACTTGGCCACGGTGTTGTCAGGAAACACATCCAGCGAACTGTTACTGGGTAGGGTCAGGTAAAACATGGCGACTGAGCTGTCCTGCTGCTGCTGTTGGTTTTAATAGGTCTTCCAGGCCTTGGGCGGTTGTGTCCGGCGTCGTGTTCGTCGCGTTGACTTGCTACGTGTCACGGCTCTGGAGATGTGGGGTGTCCTGATCGAGGGTGGTTTTTTAAAGGTCTGAAAAGAAGGTGCCCGTTGTGATGGTGGTGGAGTTTTGGGGGGTGACTCCGGTTCCCAGTCGGCTTCCCAAGAAGGTTGTGGTGAGAGTCGTGGTGCACGACTCGGCGATTGCTGGGTTTGCTGCATAAAGGCCCAGCGGTGGGGGTTCCCCACCAATTCCTGTGGTACATGCATGTCTTTCAAGCCTTGAGCGAAGACCTCCCATCCTCGAGGATCGGTGTGCGATCTGCGTTGACGCATCAGGTCATTCACTAAATCCGTCATGTGGGTGCCGGGGACCACCTGATTCTGTACCAGGAGTTCGCCTTTATCATTCCAAGTCATGTTAGGATTCTGTTTCATCCGTTGTAATACCAGGCCAGCTTGTTTCTTGAACGAGGCAGGTACACTCTTCAGCACTTCGTCTTCCACCCACTGTGGGGCTGTGGGGCTACCCCTGGTAATGGCGGCTGTTGGAACGGTGCTGAGGTCAGCGGTCTGTCACGTGGTGGTGGTGGTGGTGGTGGTGGTGGTGGTGGTGGTGCTGTTGCTGGGGTAGACAGGGTTTTGTATTGGTCCATGAACGTCATGTACCGTTGAAGCGTCTCATTGTACCGTTGTACTTTCTCACTGTCGCTTAACCCCGGTCTCTGTAAGATCTGTTGCATCTCTCCATCGAGGCTGTTTATGGTCTTCACCGTAGGTGGGACAGGGTAGGGTGATTGGAGGTTTTGCAGGAACCGTGGTTCGACGAGGACCATTTTTTTCGTGTGGTTCATTGTCGGCCGAAGAGTCCACCCAATACTGGACCCAACACGGAAGCGGCCAACGGTGCTAAGATGGCCCCGAGAAAGCCGCCTTTCTGTAACACCTTTTTCTTTTGTGTTTGAGGGACCCGCTTGTGGACTAGGGTTCGGAGACCTGTCTTATGCTTGGCCAACTTGGTCTTCTGAGCCGGAGTCAGTGGTACGTTGCCTTTTAACAGGTTGTACCCGATCTCGCACAGACAGCGTACAAGGTCAGGGTCCGCACCGCGTACAATGGTTCGGACTAACTCGGGTGGGGCCGTCTTCAATACACGGAGCGTGGGAGCGTGCTTCCGTACTCGCGCAGACATCCTGTACAACTAATGCTAGAACCCACAACTCTGCCCTTTTTATCCACCTCACAGACAAAGTCAACCCTGCTGTGGTATTCATTCTTTTTATTATTCCCCATCATCAAACACACAGACCCCAGCTGGGGGCGCCACTGTGGGTGTGTTTACATTATTTTTGCATGTACACGTGGTGGGTCTCTCCGGGAAAGAGAGAGCTTTGCGCGTTTTGCGAGACGCTGTCTTCGGAGGCAGCTGCTGTTGGTCCATAGCACTGTGGTCGGACGTGGAATGAAGAAGGACGGCAGTGGTGTCTGGCTTTATAGTCGTTTCACCTGGTTGGCAGCGACCCAGGAATTGAAGGAACTGGGCCAGCCTTGCCATTTTACGAAATGAAACAGTTTGCCACGTCGACGTTCCGTTTTCAAAATCTGCTCCACCGTGTAGTAGTCTTGCTGTGTTTTTACAACAGGCTGTAATTCCGTGTCGTAAAACGTCCCCAGCAACGTTTCCCCTTGGAGATCTTCCAGTTCATAGACTCGCCGCTGTCGGGGTAGGCGCCGTTTAATCAGGAAGTGCTCATCGCTCCAGTTGGGCAAGTAACTTTTCTCGAACTTGCCCTTGACTTTACTGATCCGTACAGGGTCCCCGACCTTGTACACCGCCTTCGTCGTTCGCTGCGATGGCCTGGGGTACAAGACACGCCGGACTTGGGCTTCATTGCGTTGGGTCACGGTAATGGGGGCTCTCTATACTTCGATGATAGGCTCGATTGTAACCCCTCACCAGTTTCGGGAGAACATCGATGTACCGCCTTGTATTCTTATAGGTGAAATATTTATACATGCGGCCTTTGAATGTCCTGTTGAACCTCTCCACCACGGAAGCCTTGGTCTCGTTGTACGTATGTCCACCACGGCATCTTCCAATGCAGACCATAGATCAGGGTGAAGGGTAAAATGCACTGTACCTCCATCTAGCCGAGCCAATTGAGCAACGAAAGGGCCGCGTCGGATGTACACATCGTGACACAAGTGGATGAGGTCGCCGTCCAGTTCACCAGACAACACCCGTTTGAATTTGGTCCAGCCCTCCCGGGACAGACGAATGTGAGCCGGGCACGGTTGTGTAGGGTCCGTGTCTCCCACCACCTCCTCCATGATATCGACCTTATCCGCATACACGTGCAGGAAAACCTCGGGGGTCAAGCTGAAATACGCCAGTACTATATGCTCCGTCATGGTCAGTACGTGAATGGTACCAGATTTCACTGTCTCTCGTATTTATAGGGAGAACCCCGTGAGATCAAAGGATCAGGTGGTGATGTCATTGGGCTGACTGAGTCTAGCGGGGTAATCAATGGCATCGTCGTCGGGTTCATGTAGTTGTTCATGGGGTTCAGCCAGCGCGTCCTCAATAGCACGAACCCACGCCAATTGGTCGGGTGATCGGTCGTCCGGTGTAAACAACTGGTCCACAATAGGTACTACTTTCTCCAAGGCTGACCACACAGAGGGGCTTAGGAGGATACTTTGTGTAGGCTCTTGGTAGCGGCCCAGGCGTATGTGGACGGGCGGGTCGGAATATACGTAGATGGCATTGTCCAGGTGGATGAGGTCTCCGTCCAACTCACCGCTCAACACCCGTTTAAATTTAGTCCAGCCATCACGCTGTAGCGTCACCGTATTCGATAGCATGTCAGCGGGCGCCCAGTAAATAGCTTCATCGTCTTTGACCAGGGTGACTTTATCTTGATAAATGTATAACCTCACACTGGGTGTAAGAGGCAGGATGGCTCGTAGGTACATTGACTTGCTTGCTGTAAATGTCGAACGGTGAATGACACACACTCTGTCTGACCCTCGTATTTATAGTGTCAATACCACAGCGCCAGAGTCAATAGGGCACAGACTAGTATGAGGCCAACCAGCCGGCGCTGGTTCCGGCGTGAGCGCTCCTGGTCCATAGCGCGAGCATCAAGGATGGCTGTCATAGTCCAGTAGTGGTGAGTGATGGCACGCCTCTCCATCGAGTGCACTCTGTGGAGGACCGCTTCTGTGAACTCGTTCAGGATCTGGCGTCGTCCCTCGTTGTCGTCGCCATCTGCAAACATGGACCGGACCACTGCTCGGTAACCCGTGAATGAATTCACCACGGTGGCATACTGTAAAATGCGAGTCGCATGGGGCTGGATCTCCGCCATGGCTCTGTAGAAATGAAGGTGTGGGATCCAGAGGGACGTGTTTTATAGACCAGATGTAGCTCTACGGGTGTAGTCCGTGATACGTACTATTCTGATAGGTTAGTCCAAAAAAAGGGAGCAACAACAACAACAACAACAACACAGATTACAGATCAATCCTTTTTCCAGGTCACGCCCGATTCACGCAGACCGGAAGTGACGTCATACACCTGCGCACAACTGTGATGGAAAAAAAATGGATATGACCTTGAACTGATCACGTGACCTCCCCGTGATGACAAATACCCAGAACCAAGTGAGTACATGCATCCCATAGTCCCAGGTCACGCCCGATTCACGTAGACCGGAAGTGACGTCATACACCTGCGCACAACCGTGATGGAAAAAAAAATGGATATGACCTTGAACTGATCACGTGACCTCCCCGTGATGACAAATACCCAGAACCAAGTGAGTACATGCATTCCATAGTCCCAGGTCACGCCCGATTCACGCAGGCCGGAAGTGACGTCATACACCTGCGCACAACCGTGATGGAAAAAACCCAGAACCAAGTCAGTACATCCCACAGCCGCCATTTTGTCCCACCACCCACAGCCGCCATTTTGTCCCACCACCCACAGCCGCCATTTTGTCCCACCACCCACAGCCGCCATTTTGTCCCACCACCCACACAGCCGCCATTTTGTCCCACCACCCACAGCCGCCATTTTGTCCCACCACCCACAGCCGCCATTTTGTCCCACCACCCACAGCCGCCATTTTGTCCCACCACCCACAGCCGCCATTTTGTCCCACCACCCACAGCCGCCATTTTGTCCCACCACCCACAGCCGCCATTTTGTCCCACCACCCACACAGCCGCCATTTTGTCCCACCACCCACAGCCGCCAATTTGTCCCACCACCCACAGCCGCCATTTTGTCCCACCACCCACAGCCGCCATTTTGTCCCACCACCCACAGCCGCCATTTTGTCCCACCACCCACAGCCGCCATTTTGTCCCACCACCCACAGCCGCCATTTTGTCCCACCACCCACACGACACAAAAAACAGGCCGCCATTTTGTCCCATCACCCACACGACACAAAAAACAGGCCGCCATTTTGTCCCACCACCCACAGCCGCCATTTTGGCCCACCACCGACAGCCGCCATTTTGTCCCACCACCCACAGCCGCCATTTTGTCCCACCACCCACACGACACAAAAAACAGGCCGCCATTTTGTCCCACCACCCACACGACACAAAAAACAGGCCGCCATTTTGTCCCACCACCCAAGGCCGCCATTTTGTCCCACCACCCACACGACACAAAAAACAGGCCGCCATTTTGTCCCACCACCCACAGCCGCCATTTTGTCCCACCACCCACAGCCGCCATTTTGTCCCACCACCCACAGCCGCCATTTTGTCCCACCACCCACACGACACAAAAAACAGGCCGCCATTTTGTCCCACCACCCACACGACACAAAAAACAGGCCGCCATTTTGTCCCACCACCCACAGCCGCCATTTTGTCCCACCACCCACAGCCGCCATTTTGTCCCACCACCCACAGCCGCCATTTTGTCCCACCACCCACAGCCGCCATTTTGTCCCACCACCCACACACACACACACACACGCATGCGCACACGCCCCATTGTGACGTCACCCTAGGTTCTGCGCATGCGCAGTGAGGCGCTATTAAGCTTACTTGCGCTTTGTATACTACTCTTGTTTCTACGGCATGGAGAAAAAAGCGTCTCCAGATCATATTTGTATGTGGTGGAATCGGATTCAGAAATCGACCATTTTTTGTTTCAACAAAAAGCTCATATTGCCATATATGGGTGTTATAGAAGAGACCATACCACGTGCTTTGGGGTGAAAATTGTTTGCTTTTCTTTGCAATTCAAACGGGGACTAGACAAGACTTGGTTCTACGGCATGGAGAAAAAAAAGCGTCCCCAGATCATATTTGTATGTGGTGGAATCGGGTTCAGAAATCGACCATTTTTTGTTTCAACAAAAAGCTCATATTGCCATATATGGGTGTTATAGAAGAGACCATACCACGTGCTTTGGGGTGAAAATTGTTTGCTTTTCTTTGCAATTCAAACGGGAATAGACAAGACTTGGTTCTACGGCATGGAGAAAAAAAAGCGTCTCCAGATCATATTTGTATGTGGTGGAATCGGGTTCAGAAATCGACCATGTTTTGTTTCAACAAAAAGCTCATATTGCCATATATGGGTGTTATAGAAGAGACCATACCACGTGCTTTGGGGTGAAAATTGTTTGCTTTTCTTTGCAATTCAAACGGGGAATAGACAAGACTTGGTTCTACGGCATGGAGAAAAAAAAGCGTCTCCAGATCATATGTGTATGTGGTGGAATCGGGTTCAGAAATCGACCATTTTTTGTTTCAACAAAAAGCTCCTATTGCCATATATGGGTGTTATAGAAGAGACCATACCACGTGCTTTGGGGTGAGAATTGTTTGCCTTTCTTTGCAATTCAAACGGGGAATAGACAAGACTTGGTTCTACGGCATGGAGAAAAAAAGCGTCTCCAGATCATGTTTGTATGTGGTGGAATCGGGTTCAGAAATCGACCATTTTCTGTTTCAAGAAAAAGCTCATATTGCCATATATGGGTGTTATAGAAGAGACCATACCACGTGCTTTGGGGTGAAAATTGTTTGCTTTTCTTTGCAATTCAAACGGAGAATAGACAAGACTTGGTTCTACGGCATGGAGAAAAAAAAGCGTCTCCAGATCATATTTGTATGTGGTGGAATCGGGTTCAGAAATCGACCATTTTTTGTTTCAACAAAAATCTCATATTGCCATATATGGGTGTTATAGAAGAGACCATACCACGTGCTTTGGGGTGAAAATTGTTTGCTTTTCTTTGCAATTCAAACGGGGAATAGACAAGACTTGGTTCTACGGCATGGAGAAAAAAAGCGTCTCCAGATCATATTTGTATGTGGTAGAATCGGGTTCAGAAATCGACCATTCTTTGTTTCAACAAAAGGTTCATATTGCCATATATGGGTGTTATAGGAGAGACCATACCACGTGCTTCGGGGTGAAAATTGTTTGCTTTTCTTTGCAATTCAAACGGGGAATAGACAAGACTTGGTTCTACGGCATGGAGAAAAAAAGCGTCTCCAAATCATATTTGTATGTGGTGGAATCGGGTTCAGAAATCGACCATTTTTTGTTTCAACAAAAAAGCTCATATTGCCATATATGGGTGTTATAGAAGAGACCATACCACGTGCTTTGGAGTGAGAATTGTTTGCCTTTCTTTGCAATTCAAACGAAGAATAGACAAGACTTGGTTCTTTCGCATGGAGAAAAAAAAGCGTCTCCAGATCCTGTTTGTATGTGGTGGAATCGGGTTCAGAAATCGACCATTTTCTGTTTCAAGAAAAAGATCATATTGCCATATATGGGTGTTATAGAAGAGACCATACCACGTGCTTTGGGGTGAAAATTGTTTGCTTTTCTTTGCAATTCAAACGGGGAATAGACAAGACTTGGTTCTACGGCATGGAGAAAAAAAGGGTCTCCAGATCATATTTGTATGTGGTGGAATCGGGTTCAGAAATCGACCATTTTTTGTTTCAACAAAAAGCTCATATTGCCACATATGGGTGTTATAGAAGCGACCATATCACGTGCTGTGGGCTGAAAATTGTTTGCTTTTCTTTGCAATTCAAACGGGGAATAGACAAGACTTGGTTCTACGGCATGGAGAAGAAAAAGCGTCTCCAGATCATATTTGAATGTGTTGGAATCGGGTTCAGAAATCGACCATTTTTTGTTTCAACAAAAAGCTCATATTGCCATATATGGGTGTTATAGAAGAGACCATACCACGTGCTTTGGGGTGAGAATTGTTTGCCTTTCTTTGCAATTCAAACGGGGAATAGACAAGACTTGGTTCTACGGCATGGAGAAAAAAAAGCGTCTCCAGATCATGTTTGTATGTGGTGGAATCGGGTTCAGAAATCGACCATTTTCTGTTTCAAGAAAAAGCTCATATTGCCATATATGGGTGTTATAGAAGAGACCATACCACGTGCTTTGGGGTGAAAATTGTTTGGTTTTCTTTGCAATTCAAACGGGGAATAGACAAGACTTTTTTCTACGGCATGGAGAAAAAAAGCGTCTCCAGATCATATTTGTATGTGGTGGAATCGAATTCAGAAATCGACCATTTTTTGTTTCAACAAAAAGCTCATATTGCCATATATGGGTGTTATAGAAGAGACCATACCACGTGCTTTGGGGTGAAAATTGTTTGCCTTTCTTTGCAATTCAAACGGGGAATAGACAAGACTTGGTTCTACGGCATGGAGAGAAAAAAGCGTCTCCAGATCATGTTTGTATGTGGTGAAATCGGGTTCAGAAATCGACCATTTTCTGTTTCAAGAAAAAGCTCATATTGCCATATATGGGTGTTATAGAAGAGACCATACCACGTGCTTTGGGGTGAAAATTGTTTGCTTTTCTTTGCAATTTAAACGGAGAATAGACAAGACTTGGTTCTACGGCATGGAGAAAAGAAAGCGTCTGCAGATCATATTTGTATGTGGTGGAATCGGGTTCAGAAATCGACCATTTTT
>JAVTVY010043886.1:0-20528 GCA_036873755.1 Hanleya hanleyi
AATTACAGGTCTAGTCCCTCACAGATGTATTGTTCCGTCCTTGTCTATTGCTCTATTAGCAACAGAACAGCCCGAATGCCGTGGGCCACTGTGAGCTACGGGCTGTTCTCACCCTTACAGAAATTTAAGGTTGCAACCAGCTAACACAAGCTTACCTTAAGCTAACATGCCTCCAACAAGCTTGCACCAGCTTGCGGCAAGCTAGCACAAGACTGCAGCAAGCTTGTGCCGGCTCGCAGCAAGCTGGCACAAGACTGCAGCAAGCCTGTGCAAGCTAACAATATAGGTCTGCCAAGGATTGTGAGCTTGCACCTTGGCATGGCAAGCTAGCGCAAGCCTGCAATATTTTCAGGCAAGCTGGCAAGCTAGCTTGCCATATTTTTAGGCAACCTACAGTATATACTGATCGGAATTGGCGAGCTTGCGCAAGCTCGCACCAAGAGCAGGAAGTACATACTTATAGCAGATGGTTTTTATTTAATGCCCAGCATGGGCCACTGGTATCCATGGGAACCAGCTCTTTCCAACAAGGGTGTAATATCAGATGACCAACATTCAAATTCAGAGTTCAACTGGTCTTCAACCAGTCAAGACACTTTTCTGTTTGGCTCTTTAGTTTTCTTCTCTCCACTGAAAATATTGTAGTTTCCAATGCACATGGTGGATAGTTCGTTTCATGCTTCATGCAGTTACAAAGAGTTTAGGACACCAACATTCAAGCTGACAGAACCATGGAGAAATATGTTACTTTCAGTGTAGTTTTTGGTGGAAGCTAGCTCAGGAAAGCAAAGTTTTATAGATTGACCTACACAACTACAGCAGGTCAAGAAGTTGGAGAGCACAAAAATGTTTAGCTTGCTGCCAAGCTCAAGGTGAGAGAATACTGCCTCAGGGCTTCGTGTTTAGAATTTAGTGCGCGAGCTAAAAATAGTTCGCGTCAAATTATTTAGGAGAGGGTATTTAAAATTCAGGCGAGTGACTGCAATATAATACAATATAAAATGTGACAGTTTACGTGAGCTAAAAGTCACTCTCGTGACATGAATTTACGCGAGTGTTTGCGTGCAGGTGAGCTATCACTCGCGCTAAACACGAAGCCCTGCTGCCTTAAACTTCAAACATCAATTAATGTATGAAATGTATTTATAGTTTAGTCTGGGGATCTGAGTATAGTTTGTATTGAAAACAGTATGGATTCAGGATCAAATATGTGCAGACTGGGATATTGTTCACAAGTAACTTATTGAGCCTGTAAAACCGTCAGATTATTCATTTAATGCAGCAAGAACAAGTTTGCAAAAAAATGCATACATGTACTATTATACTAATGTTACTAATGTCCATATAATACAGATGCCTGGGCCCAGACAGAAAATCTGCCTTGGAAATCTGTTGAAATTTTTTTATTTTATTTTAATTTATCTATTTTCATAGCTAGAATTTACATCCTGGGATGAAATTACTGTGAACAGACTATACATGTATATGATACAACCAGGGATACATAATGAGATGAAAATGCCAGAGAAAATTAAATTAAACTCATGATATTCAGATAATTGCCAAGTTTCTAAACGTATGACTTTTTCTGATCAGAATCATTAATTATTATAGTTAAGATAAGCTTTTGTGATTTGTAGGATAAAAATTAATATTTAAAAAAATTGTCTTAAAAAAGCTGTATCTTGTACATACATGAATGTTATGAATCATGGTACAAGTAGGCCTACATTTCAACTCCAGGCCAACATGCGAGCTCGCAGACCTGGAAATGCATTGTTTTGGTGAGCTTGCGCAAGCTGACCGCGAGCTTGCGCTAGCTGGCTGCGAACTTGTACAAGCTAGCCGCAAGCTGCGCTAGCTCGCAGGTTTGATTAGGTAAGGTTAGCATCTGCTAGCTTGCAGCTAAGTTGCGCTAAGTTGTAGCTAAGTTGTGCAAGGTTGCGGCTAAGTTGCACTACATGTAGGTTGCAGAATCACCAATTGCAAGCTTGCAATGTTTCAAATGTGAGCTAGTGGCAAGCTCGTGGCAAGCTCCAGGCAAGCTAGTGGCCAGCTAACCATGTTAGCTAACAACTGGCACACAATGTGAGCTTGCTGCAACCTTAAATTTCTGTAAGGGCATGCTCTCTCCCCTACTTTTATAACATGGAGTGGGTTTTTCACTGTTGATAACTCGTGTAAATATGATAATATGGATAAAATATTCCCACCATTCCAAGAAAGGACCAACAACCTTACATTTATGATAACTCTGACCTCAGGTAAAAAATATACCAGTTATCACCAATGGTCCATTCCCACTACAGTTCAAGTTAATTCCTGAACAATGCTGTCTTGCCAAGGTGTTGGCAACACTGGTGCACAGCATGTGGGCCACCATGATCTTCGGGTTGTTCTCTTGATCTTTCCCCTATGTTTATAACATGGAGCGGGGTTTTCACTATTGATAACTGGTGTAAATATGATAATATAGATAAAATATTTCGACCATTCTAAGAAAGGACCAACAAGCTTACATTTATGATAACCCGGACAACCTCAGGTCGAAAATATACCTGCTATCATCAGTTGGAAGAAAGAGGGAAGAGGTCAAGAGGACAACCAACAGCTCACGGTGGCCCACATGCTGTGCATCAGTGTCACTTACACTGGGGCAAAACAGCAATGTCCAGGAATTAACTTGAACTATAGTGGAAATGGGTCATTAAAATATGTTCTAGGTTAAGACATATGGAAGCCCTCAGAATGACGAACTGGAGCTCAAGCGATCAGTCAGGTGCCGGTGAACCGCTCGCTGCCAAAGAGGCCAGGCAGCATTGTCCAGGGATTAACTTGAACTATAGTGCAAATTTCCCATTACATAAGCATGGTGGAGTAGTCTCCAAGGATATTAGGCAGACAATACATGGGTTAAAAGGTGCTAAACCTGTGGTCTGCTCATTATGGGCACCTGTTAAGTTCTGTGAATTTGACTGATCCGACTAGTGTGTTCAACATACAAGAAATTTCTCCAGGGAACCAACAGAAACAATATACAAAACTGGTCTCTGACAGAAGTGTGAAATCTCAGTAAACAGGGAAACAGCTCAGAGAAATTAGTTCCTGTCTCTGAGTTCAGTGTATCTGATGAACAAACACATACATGTTGGTGTAGGGCATGAAATGATTGTAAACATAATCACTAATCAGTCACAGCAGGATGCATTCTGACATGTCTGATAACTTAATTGACGTGAACAAATCAGTCAGCAAACGCCTAATCCTTGCTGATATATATAGCATTAGGTATTGTATCTAGATGAACAAAGCAGAGAAGGAAGTACAATATGATTGGAAAGAATGGAGCTTTAAATGAAAAGAACCGACCACATAGTGAAGACAAATTTCTTACATTCTAATTAGTATACTCTAATGGATCATGGAGTTAAATATAGATGGAGAGACAACTCCGCCAGATCAAAGTGTTCAATGTACGATTCCGCCACAGCAGGGATTCATCGGATTAGCCTGTGTGTATTTGGGGGATTAAAGCAGGTTCGGTCATGTTCGGCAGTTGTCGGATTCCCACGCATGCACCCCATCGACATCATCAAAGCTATTATAAGTTGAGTGTATTGGAAATGTGAATTGGTACTTAGCCGCCCGCTGTGCACGCCGCCGGGAAGTGTTGAGTTTGACCATGGAGGGAAAGAGAGACCATTTTGACCCAACAGTGATAGGCACATCACTTACATCATTTCTATTATAAATTATATTAGGATTTAAAATTTTTCCAGCTTGACACTTGCTGAAAACATGTTTTATATGATGAGGTTATATGCGTGTATCATCACACGTACCGTTCACCGTTCTTAAATTTGTCTATGTCATGTTATGCTGAGTAAACTTTACGCTTTATTTTTTCATACATACAGTACAAGGCAGAAATAACTTCATGCTAAATGCGAATAGAACGCGAAGTAATCGAGACTGACTCACGCTAGTTTATTGAAGGAGTCGCGACTGTAAATTTCGGAACACGCGGTTTTGACCCGACTGTTTTCTGTAAACGCGTCAGCGTGTAAAAGCGGCCGATGTCGCTGTCGACGCGATCGTCTCGGGTTTTAGCGCGATCCACAGGCATATTTCAAAAGGGATTACTTTATTGATCGCGTCAGATGGAGTCTTGTTGGCCGAACAAGCCAAGATTGACCACCACGTAAGAAATTCCCCTCACAGTAAAATGTTCATCGAGTGAAAGCTCATTGATAGTCCACACCGTTCAATAACGAAATAATCGGCAATATACGTTCAAATTTTATTAAGAATCATACCATAAACGTATAAAAAGTTTATTTTGTTGAAGACGTACCTTCAGTGTGATGGAAATTGAGAAAATCAGCAAAGAATTTGCCGGGTTTTGGACCATTTTCAGCGCCATCGAAATCTCATTTCCCGCGGTAGAATGTGGGAGATATTGGCCTCATTTCAAAGGCCATTTCCCCCACTTTCGACCTATGATGAGTGATTTAACAACTAACAAAGAAATAACGAAGAATTTGATTGAATAGACCTGTCCTCGTCATGAATATTCGTTCGATAAAACAAGGTCGACTGAGTTGGTTAATACCGCGAAGCTGATTAGTTGAGAATGAGGTCATCGTAGGAAAGTCTGTGAGACAATCGCAGCGATTGGCCGGCTGTCTGTCTGTATGTCGGTCTTCAGTGCCGAGTGCGCATAGAAAATGGCTCCATTGGAAACTTTAGCGAGACGACTGTTGGATTTACAATGGAAATAAAGGGTTTCTCGGATTTATATGTCGGATTAAACCCCACAGAGATGATGTACTGGTATTTTAGCACGATCGTCCGCTTGAATTGAGCGAATCGTGATGATATTTTTTATGAAAATTATCGTTTGGCTGGGACAGACGCAAGGTAATGTTCATTGTTGCCGAAATCAAATGTTTTTTGTTTGTTTTATTTTCTCACCTGGTCTGGTTTTATTTTAGAGAAAAAAGGGCAGATATTTTGACGGACAGATTAATTAAAGTATGGGCTTTCTGAAAATATATATATTTAGCGGGGTTTCAATCAAGCTACATGCAAATATATTGCTTCAAAAAAGACGGTTCATAACAAAATCCTCCCGCATGCATTTATCCGAGCAAACAAGGCTGACAAACGAGACTATCGGCAAGTAGAAAAGGGAATCGTTTATTTACAACACACGACTTGTTCTGATCGCGTCATGCAGTATCTTTACAGTTACAGCAAACGGTCGACGCGTCTCAGTCGCGATTATGCTTTTGTTTTTGCGCGATTGAGGCGCATTTCCCGATCGAGATTAATAAATTATAGTCGCGAAAATGATTTTTTTAACTCGCGTTTATGATGAAGATATTTCTGCCGTAACTGTATGTACAATAAAAATTAAAATTATAAGGAGTCTTCCGACTTTTGTCGGAAGCCTAAAACAATCTTTTAGGTTTTACCTGTAAATGTTTTGCTCACCCGCTCGCAGAGTTTGCAACGGTCGCTGTGAGGCTCAAAACTTGGAGTCGAGAGAGAGATATCGGCAGTCTTGTACTTCCGCAGAGTGTTTTTGTATTTCGTCAGTTTCATACGACAGCGGTTACAAAGAAATGGTGGATGAACGTCATCGATATCACGCTGGATATCAATGCCACACACCTGCAAGATTTGTTTCTTGAATTTGTGTTTCGGAACCGGGTTTCTATCGAAAGGATACAAGCTTTCGGTCCCCGCACACAAGCGACAGGCTAACCGAAGTTGTTCCTCATGCAGGTCCATTTTTCTGCCGTGAGAAAGAATATTTTCGTTGTGCTGAAGGTGTTGCTCTTGGTCAGAAAATTTCGTATTTTCAGCTCTTATATATCAAAATTTTAGCAGCACACGCTCACCGTATACAATATAGAGGCCATATTCATTTGTAATAGATACAGGATGTGTTTATTATGCTTCCCGTTCTCAAATTCTCTTTTTGCCTTAATAATTGGGTAGAAATTATTTTTACTCACCAGGGAACCATTCCTCGTTTTCGTTAACGAGATTGTTTATTTTAGCATAATATGCTTACTTGATCTCAAGCTTTTTAAGTTAGTATAACCATGGAGTTAAATAAGTCTTATTTAACTCCATGGTATAACGTAATTAGAATAAAATGAACTGTTGATATTCGTCAGCCTATATAATAGCTTTAATACCGATGCCCGTCAAGAACCCCATCGGGCCAGAAGTGATCTTCAATACACAAGTATTGAAGATCAATTAGCGATTAGCACGCAGGGGGTAAAACGGCCTTGGCTGACTAGTTAATAGCTTTGAGGCAGCGCAAAAGCGAAAAAAGGCCAATCTAGTGTTTACAATATTGCATTTTATCCAAATTCAGGCTTCCGGTCCCTAAAATGGTAAAGACTGATATGTACTCTTTTATTTGATCTTAAACGCAAGCACAAAATGTGTCATTTTTGAAATGCGGAAATTCTGTTAATTCGGCAGTGAAAATGATGTATTTTCTGTTTGTGGCAAAATTGCCCATGTATTTTAAATGGGGTTTTTGAGAATTTTTCTATCGTTTATTTTTTTAGCTAGTCCAACCGGTCCCTCATGTGCTATTCGTTTCCACATTCGCTGTACTTATACCAAGTTCCCTGCAAATTTTTGTTTGTTGAGAAATGCGGAAATTGTAGAAAAACGATAAAATATACAAAACGACAGTATAATTCCAAAGTCCTGTAACTAAGCTATGAATGCTCATATTCAGTATGATTTCAAATTGCCTAATATTTGTGTTACGCATAATGCATCGTTATTTTTACGTAGAACTACTGCGCATTTTTAATTTCAACTTCCGTTGATGTTTTTCTGCGGCGAATAAGAACCAACGACTCGGTCGGCGGAATCATACATTGAACATCAAACGGACAGATCGTGACTGACGGCCATTCAGAATACAATAGCTCTGCGGGCGACCTCACGGGTCAGCGACCGGCGGCTGGCGGAGTTGTCTCTCCATCTATATTTAACTCCATGAATGAATATAAATTATTTTCAAACTAACACAAACGCTCTCTTTTCATCACAGGAGCAGGTCATTAGCGATGCTGCAGAACCGGCCACACAGTGAAGACAAATTTTATATGAACAGTCTATGGAAACATTGAAAACATCAGCAGTAAACGGACATGACTGACAGTATTGAAGGTCTTTAACTGCTTCCTCTGGTTTGGGGTATTGTATATTACTGAGAGCGTTCAATATTGTGCTTGCACGATTGAGAAGATGCCCATGTTTGACTGCACTAGTAGGAGTGTTGAATATTATCAGTATGTGATTGAGAAGATATCCATGCTCACCTGTATAATGAGAGCGTTGAATATATAATTAACTGTGAATATGTGATTGAGAAGATTCCCACGTTCACCGGTCTACTGAGAGTGTTGAATATATCAATAATTGTGATGATGTAAATTGAGAAGATATCCATGCTCACCTGTATAATGAGAGTGTTGAATATATAATTAATTGTGAATATGTGAATGAGAAAATTCCCATGCTGAACTGTACACTGAGAGTGTTGAGTATATAATTGTGGATATGTGATTTGAGACGATTTCCATGGTCTACTGTATACCGAGAGAGCACTGAATATATAATTAATTGTGAATATGTGAATGAGAAAATTCCCATGCTGAACTGTACACTGAGAGTGTTGAGTATATAATTGTGGATATGTGATTTGAGACGATTTCCATGCTCTACTGTATACCGAGAGAGCATTGAATATATAATTAATTGTGAATATGTGATGGAGAACATTTCCATGCTCCCCTGTACACCGAGACAGCATTGAACAGA
Source organism: Hanleya hanleyi (assembly GCA_036873755.1). Classification (NCBI taxonomy): domain Eukaryota; kingdom Metazoa; phylum Mollusca; class Polyplacophora; order Lepidopleurida; family Hanleyidae; genus Hanleya; species Hanleya hanleyi. The sequence continues at coordinate 7,864 of JAVTVY010043886.1, forward strand.
TAATTGTGAATATGTGATTGTGAACATTTCCATGCTCTACTGTAAACCGAGAGAGCATTGAATATATAATTACATGTAATTGTGAATATGTGACGGAGAAGATCCCGAAGCTCCTCGGTATATATATAATGAATTGTGAATATGTGATTGGGAAGATTCTCATGCTCTCCTGTACACCGAGAGAGCATTGAACAGATAATTGTGAATATGTGATTGAGACGATTTCCATGCTCTACTGTATACCGAGAGAGCATTGAATATAGGTCCATAATTAATTGTGAATATGTGACGGAGAAGATCACCATGCTCACCTCTATACTGAGAGCGTGGAATATAAATATAATTGTGAATATGTGACTGAGAAGATCCCCATTCTCGGCTGCATTATTGAGAATGTTGAATATATAATTGATTGCGAATATGTAACTGAGAAGATTCCCCATGCTCAGCTGTAGTACAGCGTGTGATTTGGAATATTATGATTATGTGATAGACAATATTCCCCATGCTCAGCTGTAGTACAGAGAGTGATTTGGAATACTATGATTATGTGAGACAATATTCCCCATGCTCAGCTGTAGTACAGAGAGTGATTTGGAATATTATGATTATGTGATAGAGAATATTCCCCATGCTCAGCTGTAGTACTGAGAGTGATTTGGAATACTATGATTATGTGAGACAATATTCCCCATGCTCAGCTGTAGTACAGAGAGTGATTTGGAATATTATGATTATGTGATAGACAATATTCCCCATGCTCAGCTGTAGTACAGAGTGTGATTTGGAATATTATGATTATGTGATAGACAATATTCCCCATGCTGCTGTAGTACAGAGTGTGATTTGGAATATTATGATTATGTGATAGACAATATTCCCCATGCTCAGCTGTAGTACAGAGAGTGATTTGGAATATTATGATTATGTGATAGACAATATTCCCCATGCTCAGCTGTAGTACTGAGAGTGATTTGGAATATTATGATTATGTGATAGACAATATTTCCCATGCTCAGCTGTAGTACTGAGAGTGATTTGGAATATTATGATTATGTGATAGACAATATTCCCCATGCTCAGCTGTAGTACAGAGAGTGATTTGGAATATTATGATTATGTGATAGAGAATATTCCCCATGCTCAGCTGTAGTACAGAGTGTGATTTGGAATATTATGATTATGTGATAGACAATATTCCCCATGCTCAGCTGTAGTACAGGGAGTGATTTGGAATATTAAACATTTATAAACAATGTTACTATTTATAACCAAACCAAACCTGCTTTGATTTATGCCTTGATCTCCGTCGGAGATATACAATACAAACGTTAAACGCCAGTTTAAAACCAAAAGTTATCTCCCCTGGGGAGTTATCCTCCCCAGGGAGTCATCTCCCTTCAGGGGAGCTCTCCCTACTCTCTCCTGGGGAGTTATCCTCCCCCAGAGAGTAGTCTCCCTTTAGGGGAGCTCCTGCGCAGCCTGGATATAAAAGCCAGCTCCCAGCATATACTCCTCCTCTTTCTCATTGTTTTTACAAACCGAGACCTGTGGTGTACAAGGCCGCGGAGTGAGGGGAAGGATGGGAGGGCCATTACATCAAAGCAGGTTTGGTTTGGTTATAAATAGTAACATTGTTTATAAATGTTTAATATTTATTGCCCAAACCGACACCTGCTTTGATTTATCCCTCACTACCAACATATGGAGGTGGGAACCTTGGCCTTAAAGGAATTGCAATGGCAGGCTGAATATCCGCTGAGATAATCACATACAAGACACAATAATATTCAACAAGAAACCTTAGCTAGAAATGCAAAAAGGTAATCATGAATATAAATAAGTGGCTACTTATCTTGTTGCATGTCTCCATGCAAGTAGCTGTTGTCTTGGATGTGGAGCACAAAGATACCCTCCGTATAGGGACTCATGGAATCTTGCCAGGAATGAGCACTTGGAGGGCAGCGAGTATGAATTGGGAAGAGTTCTGTCTCCAAGATAACATACCAGGTGTCCAATTTCGTGATAGTGGTAGTGGTGCGAGAATCTACTGCCATGTGAAACGTGGACCCGAGCACACGAATCCAGCGAGTAAACAGGGATGAGAGGGGTCTAATGGTACGCCCTCGTACCAAACCTGACGCTTTGAACCACCTTGACCCATAGTCAGTCCACATTCCGCTTGATATCCAACTCTGTGTACTTTAGCCCTTGATGCTGATACTGTACTGTTAAGAGTTGATAGCGGAGCTTCTGAGACTACGTCCTCATCAATCCCTGAGATGGACTGGAAGAAGAAAACAAAGCTTTAACCTGACATGACACAAACAAAAACTGCAGTAAAGACAGATTAAAATCATAATTGTGGCAAGCTTTAAAAGATAACTCGAGAGATGGCGGATGGCCAACTGATCTATTACTTTTCATAGGTGACCTAAAAAGAACACAGATGTGATCATAATTCTCAACAAACAGAACCACGGACGGAGACGCAGTGGTTAATTATGGAGTAGTAATAGAAGTTACTTATCTTTGAATGTCATCCATGAAGCTGTGATCATGGTTGTGGTGATCAATTTACCACCACAGTAACCCGGGTACCTGAGCACCATGAGATCGGGAGTAAGCATGTAGGAGAGATAATTACAAACAAGACACAATAATATTTAACAAGAAAACCCTGGCCAGAAACGCAGTAAGGTAATCATGAATATAGGGCCGGTGATAATAAATGGTTCGTTTCGCGTAACCAGCCCTCATCTATATTTTGAAGGCAAATAATTAAAATCCATGAGGGATTTACATTTTCATGAGTAAAACTTGCTCATTTCCATATTTGTATACAATTGGTTTGCAAGTTAATAATTATTAATTAATAATTATCGCACTCAGCATGTGTATTTTTACAACCAAGGTTACGAGAAACAAACAACCAACCAACAGTGACCTAAGTAAGTGGCTACTTATCTTGATGCATGTCTCCATGCAAGTAGCTGTGGTCTTGGATGAGGAGCACAAAGATACCCTCCGAACAGGAACTCATGGAATCTTGCCAGGAATGAGCACTTGGAGGGCAGCGTGTATGAGATGGGAAGAGTACTGTCGCCAATGTAGCATACAAGGTGTCCTATTCTGTGATAGTGGTAGTGGTGCGAGTAAACAGGGATGAGAGGGGTCTAATGGTACGCCCTCGTACCAAACCTGACGCTTTGAACCACCTTGACCCCATAGTCAGTCCACATTCCGCTTGATATCCAACTCTGTGTACTTTAATCTTTGATGCAGATTGGAATGTTGAGAGTTGACAGCGGAACTTCTGAATCTACTCTGACCTGTGAGTTGACTGTTAGAAGACTCAGAGGATATGATCTAGAAGATCATAGCTCTAACCTGAAATGACACAAGCAGAATCGCATTAAAGGTATAGAATATAACTCACCATTGTGTCAGGCTTGATTGTTGACTTAAGAGTCTGCGATTTGCAATCTGAGCTATAACTTCTTCATTGGTGATCAACTAGTATGTGGACTTATGATATGTTTGAGAGATGAGATGAGATGATACAGCAAGCTGGCAGACTTGCTGCGATGATACAAAATGCCACCCCCCCCCCTCTTTTTGAAAAGTTACTCGACCACGTGCTGGGCAGCCACCCATGGCCCAAGCATGGTCACTCTATCTGATTGCACTGACATGTCTCTCAGATAGAAGTTAGTGAATGTGGAATTTGCAGTCCAAGCACAAGCCTGAACAATTTCATTGAGGGATACGTTCTTCCATAACGGCCATGACGTAGCGATGGCGCGAATTTCCTGCAGAAGACAGTAGCGGAGGAGCGTCAATGGCCAATTGATATGACCACTTAATGGTTTCCTTTAACCACGAAGCAATGGTATTCTTAGTAATGTCACGTGTCGCCGAGGAACGAAGAGACAAGAATAACAGACGACGCGAGCCCCGACCGGAATCGGTACGAGTGAGATAGTAGCGTATGGCTCGAACAGGGCATAACAGAAAGGTCGTCTTCTAGACCATGTACAAAGTCTGATAACGCAGGAATGGAGTACAAACGTTGCGCACACGGACCTAAGCGAACAGACTCATTTTTGGCGATGAACTCCGGGATAGGCCGAAACGATACACGAGACCAATCCGCCGTCCAGGTCATCGATGATCTCTCAAGAGCACGAAGTTCAGACACTCTAGACGCCAAAGCAAAAGCCGACAGAAAAACCGTCTTGTAGGCCACAGCTTTAATAGAGGCGGACACTAAGGGTTCAAAGGGCGCTTGAATCAGAGCACACAGAACCACACCAATATCCCATTTAGGTAACAGCTGTCGAGTACGGCGAGACTGTAGCGCGAACGCCCGAATGAGCGCAGAGATATTGTCGTTTAGACTAATGTCGATGCCTGCAGAAAGACGTAAAACCCTCGCCAAAGCAGACCGATACCCCTCAATGGTACTGATTTGAAACTTCTCGTCACGATGGAGATGGAGAAGGAAAACAGCACTAAGGAAACAGAGGCAGAATCGGGATTGGCATCACGTTCTCGGCACCAGGAGACGAAATAGGCCCATTACGCTTGATAGCTGCGATGTAAAAGACCGACTGGGGTTGAAAAACATCGTCTTTATTTTTTTATTTTTTTTTTTCCAAATTATGTGAAGTCTGGCATCCCACCTAGACTATCGGCCAGAAATGAACACCCCACATGACGATGTGGGGGACTGCCACCCAAAAACAGAGGTGGAAATAGAGAGGTCAATACCCGCCTACTGGATTGAGGGATGACGTCTGTAATAAGACAGAAGGCACTGCAGTGACCGAAGTAGAATGCGATCATAATGATTAAGGTCCTGCATAGAAAAAGACAAGTCCTACTAGTTGATGACCAAACAACTAATGCCCACGTCTAAAACTGGTCCAACGGTCTATACGGGACAAAGCACTTGAAGGAGAGCCATAAACTTGACAGCACCAGCTACAAAGTGTCACACTGTGTAACCATAAGGCTTACATCAATTTGAATGAAGCATGAAACTTACTTTCTCTCCGTGCTTGAATAACAGGAGATGAAAAATGAACTTCCTGTGATCGAACCACAAGGGGCACCACCGTAAGTAAACCGCGATGTGAACGGTCCAAGCGATGGGGGTAAACCCGCGATAAAGACGCATCGCCGAATCGTCCTATTAGCTGTATGAGAAAAACGACGTAATGCGAAACGCGACGTAGTGATTTTCCCAAAATCTTACAAATCAGTTCAAATTTATTGAAATGTACGAGAAAAACGACGTTGAGGGGAAACAGGAACGACGTTAGTGAAGATGAATCTGAAAACTGTAGTCGAAACTGGAAAATTTCACAGTGGAGTACGAAACAAAACAGTCGTAATCTGCGAGACTTGTAATGAGATTTGAAATGCATCTAGGAGATGAACATCATCAATGTTCCCAGCGATAAAACGAGAGCATTACTCCGAGGAAGTAACCTCCCTGACAATCAACACCAAGAAACTTCCGCGTAAACTAGGAAGATCTTAAATAAGATTAAATATTCCCCGAAGAGAGCCCACATGTTGATGTCTCTCGCCGGTAGATGAACCAAAAGGTCTTAAATGTCACAAATTGAATTGACCAACCAAAACAATGTTCAAACAAGACTCGCCCCCTTATTAGAGGTCCACTGCACATAAAACCTCAAATGGAATAGAATAAATTATCCGGTTGATAAATAGACAAGCTCAGCTTAATCTCCGTGGCGCAATCGGAAGCGCCCGGTTGTCTTACCTTAATAAAGATAAGGATGAAATAAATGCTGTAGACCAAAAGATGTTTGGACGAAGCTATCTAGGAGAAAAATATTGCTAAAGAGCAGTCTGTGGTCAATAAATACCCCACGTGTCGAACGAGAGCAATTCTAAAGACTTCTCGGAGAAATAAACCTCAAGCAAATAATCATAATTTCTCGGAAAAGGAAAATAAGATTAAAGCTCAACCCAATTTGAATTGTACATCTAATACAATACAGCACTGGGAAAATTTGGATGTGACAAATGAATACATCACAATGCAATATTTACTAACAGAAAAATGTGATCCAAAGAATAGCACAATTTCTTAATAAACATCTCGTGAACTCTATTGTTGTTCAACACACCCTTGATTACACAAAGAGTGTAATAAGATAGCTCATTAATATTTAACAAAAAGAGCCATAGTGTATAGCTTTTGGCTTGTGATGACGAAGACAAACGCAACAACAACAACACGTAAACACAAAGACAGAGGAAAAACTCTGCAAGTTTCCTCTTGTTTTCTTTTTATCACAATGATATCCAATAAACGGAAATTATAACATTTGATAAAACAAGAGACTAAATTCTGGTAGGAGTAAACGAACTGCATGCACAGAAGCAAACCTCCCACAATTGGAAAAAGTCGGCAACACAAGAACAAATGACAGACTGCAAACTTTTACTCTGCAGCCTGTACTAATCAGAAGTCATAATACTTTGAAGCATTTTTATTCCGTGAAGACAAAAACTTTTACCTTCAGTCCGACACTGTAAACATTCTGCCAAGTAGCTGTAAACACAAACGCGACGATCCAAAACACGGGACGAGAATATACGTCGCAAATGGAGGTCGTAAATCCGTAATGTGAACATTCAAAGCCGAGAAGAAACGCCCTTCCATAAAATGAGAGGCGGATTTCTTTAGATAAATAGCAGTGGAAAATTTAAATCGTAAAGGAGATACAGAACGATTTTTATTCCTAATGTAAGAAACAGCCAGAGAATGACCAAATGACAAAGGAGTCGGCAAAGTACACGCGGTGAGATCAAATTCTTTTGTCCGACGGGGACAATGGAGTGATCCGACCGACAGGACCTGGCCATTGTCTGACTGAACAAAGGAACCGGTTTCCCAAGGCCTCCTGACAAAGCAAGACCTGAGGAGGCTAGGCTATCAAGTACACCTGAATTATCTTGTTGTACAACCGTCCCACTAGGTGGTATAAATTCCCCAGACCCAGACGAAGGAATCGGACTTCTAGTATTACGGGATAAATCTAACCCAGGACCCAAATCTTGATTGATTTTAATGTCCTCAACTAGAGAAATTTCCACCACCCATCTATCGACTTCCGATAGATCGGGGTTCTCAGAAGCCTGAAGCAAATATGACCTACGGGCTTGAGCATAATTTTTCCAAGTATCATTGTCCCAAGACACACATTCATTACACGTGTTATTTCTATAACAAATTTTGTCCTTACAGACAAAACATCGCGTATGGGCATCCAAACGAGTCGAAATACGACCGCACGCATGGCAAGAATTTGAAGGGATGGGAACAGAATACTCAGACATTATTTACGAAAGAAAATATTTCGGAAATAAACTTTGAACAAAAACAACTTGTGTGACAACAACAACTTGTATAAACTTTGAACAACAACAACAACTGTATTGCAATCCAACTCCTGACGTGCACCACTGGAGGTACAAACGAGAAAGAGGAGGAGTATATGCTGGGAGCTGGCTTTTATATCCAGGCTGAGCAGGAGAGCTCCCCTAAAGGGAGACTACTCTCTGGGGGAGGATAACTCCCCAGGAGAGAGTAGGGTGAGCTCCCCTGAAGGGAGATGACTCCCTGGGGAGGATAACTCCCCAGGGGAGATAACTTTTGGTTTTAAACTGGCGTTTAACGTTTGTATTGTATATCTCCGACGGAGATCAAGGCATAAATCAAAGCAGGTGTCGGTTTGGGCAATAAATACTATGATTATGTGAGACAATATTCCCCATGCTCAGCTGTAGTACAGAGAGTGATTTGGAATATTATGATTATGTGATAGAGAATATTCCCCATGCTCAGCTGTAGTACTGAGAGTGATTTGGAATACTATGATTATGTGAGACAATATTCCCCATGCTCAGCTGTAGTACAGAGAGTGATTTGGAATATTATGATTATGTGATAGACAATATTCCCCATGCTCAGCTGTAGTACAGAGAGTGATTTGGAATACTATGATTATGTGAGACAATATTCCCCATGCTCAGCTGTAGTACAGAGAGTGATTTGGAATACTATGATTATGTGAGACAATATTCCCCATGCTCAGCTGTAGTACAGAGAGTGATTTGGAATACTATGATTATGTGAGACAATATTCCCCATGCTCAGCTGTAGTACAGAGAGTGATTTGGAATATTATGATTATGTGATAGACAATATTCCCCATGCTCAGCTGTAGTACTGAGAGTGATTTGGAATACTATGATTATGTGAGACAATATTCCCCATGCTCAGCTGTAGTACAGAGAGTGATTTGGAATACTATGATTATGTGAGACAATATTCCCCATGCTCAGCTGTAGTACAGAGTGTGATTTGGAATATTATGATTATGTGATAGACAATATTCCCCATGCTCAGCTGTAGTACAGAGAGTGATTTGGAATATTATGATTATGTGATAGACAATATTCCGCGTGCTCTGCTGTAGTATTACCTCCTCAGGAGTCTGTATGAATTCACAGCAATGGTAGGCATACGAGAGGGTTAGTAGACGGATCTTGGGGAAGACATCAGAAGCAGGGAAATCCTGTAACTTCTTGTTGTGGAAGGTTTTCAGGATTTTCAAGTTAGATAGACCTTCTGTGGGCAACACAGAAAACTGATTCTCTCCCAGGTTTCTGCAGATTAAGTCAGCAATGTAAAAGCTCAGAAAACTAAGTGGTAAAGCAATATTCAGTGTCGGACAAATTCAGTCCCCATCAGTTTTGTTGTGTTAGGTATAATAGGAAAAATATAAAGTTAGTAAAAGCAATTTTAGTTCTCAAAATGTGATATACATTTTCCTTCAGCAGTTAATCTGTATTCTAAGAATTTATTGTTAGTTGATTATTGTAACAATTATTCACTGCTACTGGGTAAGGTTAATTAGCCATTCTCTAATTGCTTTAAAATTAGTAACTAAATGTACATGTATTAGTATCTGATGAAGTAGTATTGCATGTAGGCTCCAGGGGTCATGGTGAACACATTCAGCAAAATATAATTTTTTAGGAAAATATAGCAGAAATATAGGAATATTTTGCTTGAATTATAGGAATTTATAGGAACAAAAGAGTCTGGGTGCCATGGGTGTGCACAAATAAGACAAGTTTGCTGTACATAAAAATACTAGGCATCGACAAGAGTACACTAAGGAGGTAAGGACACCTTTAGAAAATGAACGATCTTTTTAGATAAAATGGAGAATCTGTGGGGGTGGGCCAGGAAGGGAGATCGGAGGCGTGTCCCCCTCCCTGGAAATGGGAGGTTGGAGATACTCCGCCGGAATTTGTTGAAGGAATCAGAAGTTTTAAAGATGACATCGATTCAATTGACCAAAAATATAGGAATTATAGGAGACGTCAGGTAAATATAGGAGACTATATAGGAAGGTGTCAAAAATACAGAAGCACCATGATCCCTGTGTAGCTCATACTGGATCAGTGATCAATTAGCATCAGACAAGGTAACACAAAGTACAGGCAATCCTGAGCTATGGTAATTCGGAACAATATAGTTATACTTGAGCACATAGTTAGGATGAGGCAGGCAAATTGAACAATCTGGAATGACATGCATTTTTGTATACTTACAGATCGTCCAGCTTAGTTAATGAGAGGAAGGCATCTTCATGGATGTCACTGATCCGATTGTGCTCCAAATCTCTGAAAAGATGATAAAAACTTTCTATGGTGATTCTCTTTAATTATGATGAACACATCGGTCCACATTGCTTAAGTCTGAAAAACCCATGTCCAATGTGTACAAGGATAAGATGATAAGTTTCAATGAATTAAAACCCAAGACTGGTATATGATACAGTAAAGCAGAAATGTGCACCTGAGCCAGGTGAAAATGTTGGCAGGTTTTATTTTTTCTCAAATGTGTTTGTCCATATTCTGAGCTATTCTCATAAGCAAATAAAGAGATGAAACAATTGTATTCACACATTTGAGTTTGATAAGCTAAATGTGGTCAGTTTCTTGTAATATCTATTCACCTCGAGGGATATCAAATAGCAGCTCAAATGATTATGAAGTATATTAGTAAACTTAATGTATTATTTTTCAGAGGAATTCTGTGGGGCATTCCTGGCTAGCTTAATGGGACAGCTGGTTAATAATAATAATCAAGCTGATGTTAATGACCAATGAGAGTACACACCAGGTATCAGACACCCTGCTACATACACTGCTAGATTTACCTGAGCGACGGCTCATTAGGGTACAAATATACCCTGTAAATAATTGAACACAGAACAGTAAATTAGTCATAAAAGGAGACACACATAAGGTTGTGTGCTGGCCTCATCAATACCAGAGTTATGTACATGTACCATAGCCAAGGGCGGAGAACTCAGGACATTGGAGAATAATTAGAATGTATTCCTGGCTTCATCTGCAAGTTAATATGAGAAATTTTTCATCCATTCACAGCTGATGGAAACAATTTATCCTCCCTTGAGGATATGAACTATTTTAATGTGGCTGTAACCTTAATCTGACGAAACGATTTTTAGAAGTGATAGTTAGTCTTTCCCATTGGGAAAGGGGCTTTGTAAGAAAACTGGAGAAAATTATTTTGCATTTTACCCTATCTCCATTTCTAGTACAGAAGAACAGAGGTTGTCAATCATATTAATATCTTGAAGCGTGTAAGAGGGAACGTCTAGAAGGTTGTGGAAACTTACAGATACTCTAATCTGTCCAAGCCGCTGAAGGCTGATGCTGGAATATGGTTGATGTAATTATGAGAGAGTGTGAGATCCTGGAGCTGTGACAGCCCACAGAAAGGCTCCCCTTCCATTGATGTCAACTTGTTATTCCCCAGGTTACTGTAAACACAAAGAATATAACCTCAGATGACAAGCTAACTGGGGAATCAGACAACTTATTAATGTGTATTAGAAGACAACATAGGATATTACAGCAGATCAGGTCATTTATAGATACAATACCACACACTGTCAATATTTCCTGGAAATGCCTGTAACCATGGACCCATACCTTGACTGCATGGATGGGTAATGTGGCTTTTCTCCTTTAACTCATTCGGTACCGTAAGCGCCATTTGGCGTCACAGATCTGGGCCTCCTCAACCCCATCGACGCCATATGGCGCAAAACATAACGGTCGTGGGAAAATAGAATTTTCATATCTAAGCATTGTCAAATGTAATTAAAGGCCTATATATTTACGAAGCTTATTTTCTCTCGTAACAATTTCCAAAATTTGGATTTGACTAACAGAAAAATTATTTCAAGATCGTTGTTTGAAAACGCAGATAAAAAATAAAATCACGAAAATTTCCAAAATGAAGTCGGCCGTATACACGGCTGTTGGAATTCTTGTTTTCCTGGTCTATTCAGGTAGAAATATCACGTAAACCATACATATATGGAAACATAAGATCGCTATCTATCCGATTATATATAAAGCATTTTCGTATTGAATGAAAAATATAACGAAATAAACCTATATTCCGAGAAGAGATCTGTGAGAAAATCGCGCAGTTTTGGCCGACATTTGCAAATGTTCAAATACCTTGAAGTGGCATCCGATTCCTTGAGAAATCTGACGAATTCACGAGATATTTTCTGTCAAATTTTCTGTCAAGGTACAGGTATATATCCATTGTTGAGAATTCCTACGATCGTATACGTTTGGTAAATTTATTTCCCAAATATTTCGCTATTGTCCGACACCAACTTGTCAGAATTTCGCACCATCTTTTCTGTTTTTATTTCTCCAAACAAACCCGCGATGAATGAGGCAATCCGATTGGCTCGCCTTGTGACGTGAACACTCTTATCCAATCCACTTGCCCAAAACAGCGGGCTTATCAGAAAGATCGTTTCGTGAACACTGTTTTCAATCCAATCAAATCTTTCGTTTCACTGGCCATCCGATGGAGATTGTACTACGAGAAGAAAGCTGAATGAATGGGCTTTACAATGATACGTCATTCATTGAAATCGGTTCAGGGAAACGTAGACTGGATCCAGCCCCTGTTTCATAATGTATTTTAAACGGGAAACAAGAGGAAGTAACTCCGCCTATTAAGAAATGCTTGAAACAGGGACTGGACGGAACGTCACAAGGGAGCTAACTTTGCAAGAAAAAATGCACAATATACTGTGCATTTTTTGTCACCAATGAAACCTCCGTATTCTGACCCCGCCCCCAACTCAAAGGATTTGATTGGTTCGTTCATATACGCACGCTGGAAGCAATGCGTTCATGTGACGTCAACAATGAGAATGACGTTACTACCATGACCTCAACAATGAGAATGACGTTACTGCCGAGACGTCACAGTATGGCGTTAGAATGAAATTGATACAAATGTTGCGACCGAAGGTAAAAACATGTCAATCGTCCAGACTAACCACGCCTCCAGATGGAATCTTTACACGACGAAACCCATCAAATCGTCCAGTCTCTATTTTAAAAATCATTTTTTCATTTTTTTTTTTCAATTTTTTTTTTCATTCTATTTATTTATTTATCAGACGTATACATGTATATTTCTTAAAGATCATTTTATTATTATTAAATAGTACATATGAAATAGAGACTCATCCAGTCTAAGG
>JAVTVY010043887.1:0-20338 GCA_036873755.1 Hanleya hanleyi
AGGCTATCGTTCTGCTCTGGCTTGGGGGTTACGTTTTACTTACCAACATTAGCCTTATTGATATATCTCTGAGCTTATTCGCGCCTTAGCATTACAGTCGCGTTGTACTCGCCAACTGTTACCGAAATGGGATATCGGGTGGCGGCGTTTCTTTGGCGTCCAGAGTGTCTGAACTTCATGTTCTTGAAAGATCTTCTATTTCCTGGAGGACGATCTTCTGTTATATCCTGTTCGAACCATCCGCCACTATCTTACTCGTACCGGTTCCGTTCACGTTTCTCGGCTACGGTTATCATGTCCCTTCCCCTGTCAGCAAGGCTTCATATTTAAATAAGCCGTGTAGTTGTTAAAGACCATAAATTAGTCTTTCCAATGGGCAGAAGGTAGATATTCCATTGACGCCCCCACTACTGTTTTTTTGCTTCTTCTATGTGGCCATCACTACACATGGCCTTTATGGAAGAACTTGTCCCTCCATGACATTGTCCAGTCTTGTGTCTGGACAGCAAACTCCACGTTCACAAATTTCTATCTGTATGATATGTCAGTGCAGTCAGATAGTGTGGCCACGCTTGGGCCACTGAGGGCTACCCAGCACGTGGTTAGTTTCTTTCAAGAAAAGAGGAGGGGGCGAAATTTGTCACCATTGCAGCAAGGCGGCCATCTTGCTTTTCATCATGATCGTCTTGAAGGAAGGAATAAGTCGGATAGACGACCATAGACTCTCTAATCATCAATCTAAGATGTCTGACGCTTTGAGAGTTTTAGCTTTTCCTTAAACTACGGTTTTACTTGTGTCTTTCAGCTTGAACTGACTACCTTCTGGATGATCTCAGCTGTGTTTCCTACCCTCAACTCACAAGACAAGTTGGACGTAAGTCGTTGGTGGACTGAGTATGACGTGGCTTGGCGCCCTCTAAGACCAAGAAGACCTAACAACCCGAGTGGGAGAGGATTCTGATTTCTTGGTAGAGTTTGACATATCACACCACGAGCACAGCTACATGGATGGAGGCACTCAAGAATAAGTATATTTGTATCATATTCATGATTTGCCCTTTTCGATTTCTAACCAGGGTTTTCTTGTTGCTTGTCTCAAGTTATTCCCTTATCTGTGTCATCCCAGCTACTTGGGTAGACACTCCGAAGATAGGTTAGATTAGTATCTTCCATTACTACTCCATTGTTACCCTCTGCGTTACCGGCCAGGTTTCTTTTGTTGAGATTTATGAAAGAGCCTGCCCCTCCTTGACATTGTCCAGTCTTGGGTCTGGACGGCGAACTCCACGTTCACCATTTTCTGTCTGAGAGATGTCAGTCCAGTCAGATAGGATGACCACGCTTGGGCCGTTCATGGCTGCCCAGCACGTGGTCAGCTAAATTTTCAAAAAAGGGGGGGGGGGCGGCATTTTGTATCATCGCAGCAAATCTGCAAATTGCTGTGTCGTCTCATCTCATTCATACTATTGGTCCACATTTGATTCGATCACATATTGAAGGAAGTAATAAGTCAGATGGACGACCTTGGATACTCTAAAGAGATGTCAGACACTGTATCATCACCCTAAGATGTATGTATCCATGGTGAGTGTGATCTTTACCTTAACTGCGGTTTTGATTGTGTCCTTCAGGTTGAATCTGACGTCCTTCTCATGATCTCAGCGCCGTCTTCTGCACTCAACTCCCTAAATGCAAGTTGGATGGAAGACGATTGTGGACTGAGAGTGGTGTGACTTGGCGATCGCTAGGCCCGGACCAGTTCTGCCTCACCCGGTCTTAGGAACAGCCAAGATAAATAGGCCTTACCAAGTAGACCGTATGTCCCTAGTGGTTGAGGTTCTCTCTTGGTATAGACGGCTTCCCGAGTAGACCTATCCCCCGTAAGGCTGAGGTTCTCTCTCGGGGGGAAACTAATAATTTCCACACCACAAGCACAGCTACATGGCTGTGAACAATCAAAGATAAGTACATCAGTATCTTATTCACATGTTTAACCTTTTCTGTCTTTGACCAAGGTTTCATTTGTTGATTATGGATTGTTTTCATGCTATGCCCATGTTTCTGTGTCATTCCAGCGGTCACTTAGCCTACTTTGAATACTACAAGACCGAGGTTCCCACCTCCGTATGTTGGTACTACGGCATTAATTAAAGCAGGTTTAAGACTTGGGAATCAAATATCAAACATTTAGAGACAATGTTTCTATTTGTTACCAAGTCAAACCTGCTTTAATTTAATGTGCCCACCCTTCCGTCCCCTCGTACCGCGGCCTTGTTTCATTACTGGTCTCGGTTTGAGAAAGAGGATAGGAATGAGGCTAGCAGTCGCCTTTATAGTGGCCACGCTGGAATTGAATGGAGAGCTCTCCTAGGGGCGGACAACTCTCTCCTAGGGGAGTTAACTTTTTCTTTTAACTGCCGTTTTCTACGTTTGATTGTGCAATTAATAAGGGATTAAAGGCATTAATTAAAGCAGGTTTGACTTGGTAACAAATAGAAACATTGTCTCTAAATGTTTGATATGTGGTAAGTTCAAAAATCTAGAGGATGTGATTTTTGTGATTTTATAGTACTTGCCTCTGGGCAACAGTATCAATGAGGTTGGTTGTCCCAAGTAAATTTCACTTGCCCTGTGTCTATAGGTAGCGCCACCTGTGGGCCAAGTTAGAATCTTGTTTCCGGATAATAGCTTTTGAAAACCTGAACGGATTCCTTCCAAATTTGAAATGTGGGTAACTTAAATTGCTTCAAGATCTCGCTTGGGATTGTTCAGGCCTTCAAGTGCCTCCTATATTTCCTATATTTTCCAATATTTTGGCTTTTTGTCCCCCGCTACGTAGTGGGGGGGGGGGGACTTAGAAACACCGGTGTCCATAATTCTGTAGTTCCGTAATTCCGTAAGATTTTCTTGTCCGGACAATAACTCGTGAACGATTTAACCGATCAACTTCAAACTTGGGGTGTGCCTTGACATTGGCGAGAGGACGGTTGGGATTGTTTTCCAGCAATGTGCAGAATCTAATATGGCGCCGTCAGCCATATTGGATTATAAGCAGTTGGATCTTGTCCGGACAATAACTGGAGTACGATTTAACTGATCTACTTCAAACTTGGGGAGTGCCTTGACATCGGTGAGAGGACAGTTGGGATTGTTTTTCAGCAATGTACATAATCCAATATGGCCGCCGTCAGCCATTTTGGATTATAATCAGTTGGATCTTAGATTTTCTTGTCCGGACAATAACTTGTGAACGATTTAACCGATCAACTTCAAACTTGGGGTGTGCCTTGACATTGGCGAGAGGACGGTTGGGATTGTTTTCCAGAAATGTGCGTAATCTAATATGGCCGCCGTCAGCCATATTGGATTATAAGCAGTTGGATCTTGTCCGGACAATAACTGGAGTACGATTCAACTGATCTACTTCAAACTTGGGAAGTGCCTTGACATCGGTGAGAGGACGGTTTGGATTTTTTTTCAGCGATGTGCATAATCCAATATGGCCACCGTCAGCCATATTGGATTATAAGCAGTTGGATCTTAGATTTTCTTGTCCGGACAATAACTCGTGAACGATTTAACCCATCAACTTCAAACTTGAGGTGTGCCTTGACATTGGTGAGAGGACGGTTGGGATTGTTTTTCAGCAATGTGCGTAATCTAATATGGCCGCCGTCAGCCATATTGGATTATAAGCAGTTGGATCTTGTCCGGACAATAACTCGAGAATGATTCAACCGATCTAGTTCATACCTGGGGAGTGCCTTGACATTGCTGAGAGGAGGATTAGGATTGTTTTTCAAGGACATGCTTAATCCAATATGGCCACCATCAGCCATACTGGATTTCATTGGATTTTAAGCAGTTTGATCTCGTCCGGACAATAGCTGGAGTACGATTCAACTGATCTACTTCGAACTTAGTCCCTTGACCTTGGTGAGATCCCGGTTAGGATTGTGTTTTATGGACAAGCATAATCCAATTTGGCTGCCATCAACCAGCGATATTGGATTATGTTGCATTTTAAGCATTTGCATCTTGTCTGGACAACAACTCTAGAATAATTCAACTGATCGACTTCAAACTTGCAGTTTGGCTTGACATCGGTGAGAGGACAGTTGTCATTGCTTTTCAGTTACCTGTGTAATCCAAGATGGCCACCATCAGTCATCTTAGATTTTCAGCATTTAGATCTTGTCTGGACAATAACTCTAGAACGATTCAACCAATCTACTTCAAACTTGGAGAGTGCATGGACATTGGTGAGAGGACAGTTGGTACATGTATTATGTTTTATTGATGTGCATAATCCAATATGGGTGGCATCCGCTGTATTAGATTATGTTAAGCTCATCAGCAATATCTCCATTTTCGAATTATACTCTCCATCAATGATATGAGATATCATCGACCAAAAAAAATCGACCATAGAGGTCCATGGCCCCCGCAGCAGCAGCGCCAGTTATGGTGGATGTAATCCCCCATAACTGGTGCTGCTAGCGGGGGACATGGACCTCTATGGTCGATTTTTCTCATGAAAACTTGCATCAATGCTCTGTAATGAGTCAAACTGACATGAGGAATATACATTTCAGAATTTTCGTTTCGCTCGGCAAATATTAAAACACTTCAATCGCTCTATGCTGAATCAAATAACAGAACAGGTCACCTGAAAAACCACCACTATGACCGCATTCAGTGAAAGTAATTTGATTAAAGTGATCGTAAACCCTCAAGTAAAGTTTCCATCATATGAAAGACCATTGCAAACAGTGGGGGGAAATGTTTATTGTAATTTTTTACGATTTTATCACACAGAGTAAACTGTGTACTTTGATTTTCAACACAGACATGCTAACCAATGTGCATGTTTCACCAAAATCGGGGAAATTAAATGCAAGATTCAAATAGACTTGACACTTATGAGTTACCATCTCCCAGATTTTGGTGAAACATTCACACTGGAACAGTGAGTCTGTGTTTAAACTCAAAGTATACACACCTTAAGCTTGAATCATTAGCATTGGAAAGTGCATACAAAGTTTGAAATATATGTATTTAGGCCGTGTGACATCACTGGACCTAGATATGATTGCAACAGACCACCATAGAATAACATGCTTTATTTGCAGTTTACTCTGTGTAATAAAATCATAAAAAATTACAATAAATATTTTCTCACACTGTTTGCAATGGTCTTTCATTTGATGGAAAGTTTACTTGAGGGTTTACGATCACTTTAAACACCAGAAAACTACCAAGTTTGGAACATACAATGTAGTACAGTCCTGTCTTGAATAACTTTATTTCCTATATTTTCCTATATTTTATTCAGAAAATTCCTATATTTTTCCTATATTTTTGCAATTTTCCTCTTATATTTCCTCCTATATTGTCACTATGAGACTTGAAGGCCTGGATTGTTCTTCACGCCAATCTGTCTATAGGTGGTGCCACCTGTGAGCCAAGTTAAAATTTTGTTTCCAGACAATAACTATTGAAAACCTGAATGGATTCTTATCAAATTTGGTATATGGGTTCCTTGCCTCAAAACCTTGCTTGGGATTGTTTTTCATGACGATCTGCCACCACTCTAACAGAAACAGGATAAGTATATTTCCCTTATCGAGAATTATGAATGATTTGCCAAATTTATGTTGAGATTTTGGATCGATACAGATTTATTCCACTTCAGTAAGAATATTAGTACATGTACTGTTACTAGGGCCTGAAGTAAATCCACCGGACAACCAGAAAATTTGTTACACACCTAATGTATAATAAATCCAAACTACATGATGTAACAGTTAGCTCCTGTATTAAAAGAATGAACACCTAACATGCCTAAGCTTATGGAACTGTGAAAATGATGATAAATTGTCGGTCTCTGGAATCTTCTGATTTGTCTTTTCTTTATGTTCAGATGACAATATAATTACTCAGACTCAGTTTTATCTTGCCCATTGATAGTGACGCCAGTGTAGATGAACAATTTAAGCCTGTCCTCCAAAAATAATCACATAAATTGCTCTGTGTCACTATTTGTTTTTTTCTCTACATACTGAAGGAGACCTTATCACTGATATATATGACCTACATGTGACAGGATATGTAATCATGTGGTAAACCCTTGAACTGTTACATAGAAATTCCTCCGGAACTCGGCACTTGGACCATCTACAACCACAGATTGACACTCACACTTTAGTCACAAGTCTTATTTTTGTGCTGCTCAGTACTGTTCCTGGTTCATCTAAGTGAAGAACTGGCCTAATACAGAATAGATATATGTCAAACACATGTGTTCACACTTGTCCATTATATTGTACATATCTGCTGTATGGCAGTACTACATGGACTGAAAGAGAAAAGATAATAGAACTTTTGATTGATTTATTATCATATTAAATTGAATTCAATTCAATTGGTGTCAAGTTCACAATAAGTACATAAAATGGTGGAATAAAAGACCTCTGATACATAGAACACAGACAAAGTCATACAGCCATGACAGCAGAGTTTAAATAATCCTCAAACAAGATTGAACTTTTATCCAGTACTCCTCATTCCTCTTTTACATCTTTAAACATCCATAGCACTGCTTCTGATCTCCATGGTCAGCTGGACAAATGGACTGAAATATTTCTAACATTCTACAGCCTGGTACACATGAGCAAGATGTCCTTGACAAGTGAGACTAAATTCATGGAAGTCTGTAGTGACCATTAGCTTTCTTGCAAGCTTGTATTTACAGGGTGACCATACCAGAGCAGGAAAAAGTGCATGGCCGTAACAGTCTTCCATACATTTGGTCTTACTGGCCAAGGACAACTTGGGCATGTGTAACAGGCCTGCATGTTCTATCAAAGCTTCCACCATGTCTACTAGACTACATGTATCTAAAAGATCTAATTCACTAAGGCTAAGGACACACAAGACCAAATGTATGGAAGGTGGTAGCGACCATTAGCTTTGCATGACCATACCAGAGTAGGATGTAACGAATGGTCGCAACAGTCTCATTCAATTTTGTCTTGCATGTCAGCAAAACTTGATTATGTGTCCCCGGCCTAATTATCAAAATCTGCATTACATAACAATTTGGTATCTATAGCTGTTAAAGTGATGGATCAAGTGAATGTGCATGAGAATTACTTGTCTGTTCGACTGGTTTCAATGTCTGATGTTTGTCCACTGCTCAAAAAACAAAATACATTAAGTAGATGAAGGTCGTGCCTGATGTAATGTTGTGATAAGCAGTCAAGTAATTAGTTTAAATAATTAAGTCATAGCCTTTGACATCTAGCATGGCTATGCTGATCTTTAACATGACGTCGCTGGCATGACTGCACTTGCTTGACGGCACATCAGGCACTCATGAGTTCAGCTGGATTTTGTGTTTGAGCATTTCACAGAAAAGAGATTGTTGTATGGTTAGTTAATTTTCACACCAATGTGATGGATCTACCAACCAAGAGTTATTTCTTGCATAGTTTCAAAATGAGTGATTTAGCATCTAAAATCGTGATGTATCTTTAGCCAACCTGTCTAACACATTTTCTTTCGCACCGTTTTTTGCCAACATTTCAGCACTAATTCATTTGAATGCAGTAAAGCATATTCATAAGTATTTTGGCAGGTGGTTTAATGCTAATATGTTGTCATTTATTCAGAAAGTAGGGTCACAATGGTTGGTGCCTAATCACCAAATCACAACTGATGTATTTTCATCCACAAGTGAGCGCTCAAATTTTTGTCGCATGTAATTTCATTGTCACAATATAATGACTGATATCACCTGTAGTAAGTGTGCAACCTTATTTCATTGTCACATGTTATTGATAGATCTCACCTGTAGTTTAAGTGTGTGACCTGCAATGACAGGGCATATTAGGTGTGGTAGCAATGAAATTGTTCCTATTATGATACAGTGATCATTCCTCCCTAATCTATCAACTTCATCACAATATCCCTCTCTTACCAAGGAACTCGGTCACTTCTCTAGATTTGTCATAATCCAGTGGACGATTTCCGTCCTCATCCTGCATACCCAAGTCTCCTCCCATCTTCAGTAAGAAAGTTGCTGCATTGGACATGGTATTCTCCACGGCGATATGGAGAGGTGTGCGCAGTTTATTGTCCTGTCCATTGATAGTTGCACCGTTTTGTACCAGCAGCCTCATGCAGTCTACGTTTCCGATTTTGGCTGTGTAATGAAGCGGGGTGAAGCCATGGAGATCCTTCAAGTTTACATTAGCTCCGGATTGGAGGAGGAATAGGGTTATATGAAAATGGCCGGACTCCACCGCACAGTGGATGGGAGTCTTGTTCCCAGCAGCCAACATGTTCACATTGGCTCGGTTGCGTAGTAGCAGGATGGCGGTCTCGGCGGACCCGCAGGATGCGGCGAGGTGAAGCGGTGATTTACGGAAGTTGGTTGTGAGGTTGACATCAGCGCCACTCTCCAGCAATACTTTAGCAATTTTCTCGTTGTTTTTCAAGCAGGCCAGGTGTAGAGGGGTTCTGCCCATCATTTTCTCTCTCGAGTTCACATTGGCAGCACTGCGGCGCAGGATGAGCTGGGTCAGGTCTGTGTAGTTACGATCTATCGCCAAGTGTAAGACAGTCAAGCCAGTTTTGTCGCGGATTGTGACCTCCGACCCTCGGTTAATTAAATATTTTGCCGTCTCCACATTTTCGTAGATGAGAGCGAGATGTAACGGCGACTTTCCACCTTCATCTGTACAATTCATGTCCGCTCCCATCTCAACCAATAACTGGGCTGTCTTTGAGTTCTTCTTGATCATGGTCAGGTGTAGGGGTGACCGTCCCATTTTATCCTTGGTGTTCAGTAATGCACCCCTCTCAACCAGGAGATGAGCGGCCAAGGCTCGGTCACCCAGCACTACTTTGTGTAACAATGTCAGACCAGACTTCCTCGATATCACTTCGTTCACATCGGCACCATTCTCGGTGAGAAGTTTTGCGCCAGGTAGATTGTTATGCAGTAGAGCTAGACGAAGTGGTGTCTCCCCGTCATTGTTTCTGGCATTGACATCGGCGCCTGACTCGAGGAGGATCCTCAGTATTCTGGGTTTGTGTCTTTGGGCGACCAGATGTAGTGGTGTGTTCCCATCAGGAGTAATTGTTGTACACAGGTCCTTCATATCCTTCACGTTCTTCCTCAGCGTCTCTGCTATTTCTGCCTCATCACCGAAACACACAACTTTGGCCAATTCCTTGGCCCGGTGCTCTGCCTTCATTTTGGTCCCCATGAAGTTAGCAATGTGTCTGGGTGATGTTACAATGTTGCGAGTCTCTGTGCTAATCTGAGTACATGTATGTTCGGAGCTCTGCTATGTGACCCACTAATAAACCACCTTCCCAGCTGACCACTTGTTCTCTAACATAATATAGGTCCTATTGTTCTTGGTCAAGGCTTGTTGAATTCAGAGCAGTGATCCCACTTCAGATAACATGGGCCAGTGCTCTGGAGTATTCTTGTTTTTGGGGGAAATTTATATCCATTTTAATCTCTAGTATACACAGTACATATATGTTCTAGGAATCTGTAGCTCTCTCCTGTTTGCTTGGCCATCTGTCATCATAAATCTATCACTGGTCTAGCTCTGTTCAAGTAGCCTCATGTCAGGTACATGTGTCAGGTTTCCCTATAAACTTCCAGGTCAAGAGATCTGGTTAGATTTACCAGACACTGGTCAAGTTGCTGTTTGTAGAATGCCTCTGCAAACAAAAGGGAAGTACTGTAGTTATTATTATTTTTTCAAGTGGATTATTTTTTCTCGAGTGACCCAATGATATACTTTGACCATTCGTAGAATGGACAATATTTAAGTACATGTACATGATATTGTGACTGCAACATCTAAAAGTAAAATGGTTAGTATAAAATTTAAAGAATCTGACAGTTCTTAATAGGTTTTCACCAGTTCTTCATCCAGATATGCTAATTTGCCGGAACAATTGTGGTTTTCTACTAATGAACATTGTCAAAGAAATAATAACCATGTCACCATTAAGGGTGACGTTCAGAAGTCCATCTGTTTGCTGTCAATGAGCCAGTTTAGCTTTTAGAATTCGTTAGCTGTCAGTGACAGGTGTGCAGGTAACCGTCCACCGAACTACTGCCCATACTGTACTGTATAAATGGAAACAAAATACATTTACCTGAGATACAAACTCTTGCTTCCAGGTTAGACAGCTTTTATATCGATAGATTGATCCAATGTGATGAGTGGTAGTATGCTCACGTATGTATCAGGTCCTACAATGCCAGGTAATGTCAGCCTTTACTGATGACTGGTTACAAATGTTGTCTGTACTTGGTTACTCAGTCCACATTAGGTCATATGGTACTGTAATCAGTATAGCTCTACCTGTGGTATTATCAGACTGCAGTATCTCCTGTCCCAATGTGTGCCTCATTCACACATTCAATAAGAAATGTTCAACTGTTCCCTTACTGGCAGGTACTTGATAAAGTCTTTGATCTTTTAGAGTTGAATGATTGGCTGACAGGTGTACCTCAGATATGTAGAAGGCCTGGGCCTTTCACAGCTGGTTTGACAACCCTCCCAATGTATAGGGGTATTTGTGACCAAAACCAAACACTTAAGGGACATGGGTCATCCTTTGTAGTACAAATAGAAGTTTTTGAAGAACTTAGAAAGCAGAATGAATTAGGACCAGAGATTATAACTATTAACATGCTGTTCTCTGTTTTTCTGGGGAGCGTACGTCAAACAGTTTGGGGTTCTTTTTGGGGTACAATATCTAGCTGTGGAATTGAAGTTTTCAGTCATCTGTCCTGTCCTCTTGTAATAAAAGTTCACGATGATAGATTGTGGAAGCAGTTATTGCCATCTTACAGGTCATTACATATACAAGCTTTAATATTCAAGTAAACGAGGACAAATACTTCATATAGTGATCGAGCTTTCACAGAGGACTTCACCATTCTCAAAGAATCTGTCAAAGCTTTATAATTATTCAACTGTCAAAGAATAATTATTTGGACAAACATTTTAATCTCACTTCCATATTCAGTGTCTCTTGTAACTTCACAGTAGAACCCTGTATGATATAGATGTGCAAACACATATCTGTACCGGTACATCTGAAAATATCCAGACTTCCTTTATAATTGAACGTCATCCTGAAAGGCTATAGCAGCAACAAGTGCATGACACAGGACTCCCAGCATGAATTTGTGGTTTGTACTTCTGCTCTCTTTCCTATGTGTACAGCATGGGGCAGAATGGTGTAAATGCAGTAAATATGCATCAAATTATCCTACTATCTCAACTACTATATCCTACTATCTCAAGTACTATATCCTACCATCTCAAGTACTATATCCTACTATCTCAAGTACTATATCCTACTATCTCAAGAAGGGACCATAATGATTACATTGATGATACTTTTGGTAACTTCAGATCAAAAATAGTACAGTTAGCACTGATGAAATATGTTTAAGATGTAGGCATACTTTAGGAAAGAGAGAAAATGTAATAACTGAAAATTCAGGTCAGAAGTCGAGCATCAATTGCACCTGTCGCTGCTGTCACGACAGATGTATTTTCTGAGGATGAGCTTCAATTATATCAGGAGTCCAAGATTAATCTCGGGAACCTGTTGTGGGTTACCATGATTAGATAATGGGTAACCTGTGGTAACCTGTAAGATGTGCTTCAGGGTTAAATACATGCAAAATATTATTGTAACCCATAGAGGGTCTTCTGAACCTGAAATTGGGGAAACCTCCAGAGAAAGGGGTTTATCCTTCATCATAACAGGGTTTTTTTAGACAGTTTTTCATCGTGGTACAATGTATTCCCGATGAAAACAAATTTGAATTGAGTTTTTGTGATTTTTTTCAAAATTGAGTTTTGAACTAGAAATTCAGTTTTCTGGGTTTTCGGGAATTGCTCGCCGTAGGCGTGGAAAAAAAAATCAGCTTTTTCATAAAAGATTGAGTTTATGTAAGACAGGGGCGAACGAAAATGCCCCGATCACGGGAAAGTTATTGTGACCGAAAGTGTACAATACAAGGTTGTTGTTGTTCATGTCACCTCCGTCTCTATGCCAATGAATGTCCGTATGAGAGCCCACTCTTCATGTCATCTCTGCCACTTCCCGGGTTTCCATATGTTTGTTAGCTGCAGACACCGCGTCTCGTCATGCGATATCCAGTGAAAATGAAACACACTCAGGAAGCTCTTGCGGAGATTATTTTTCTTGTCGTTAACTGCAGACTGCAGTGCCCCTACAATGTAGTATGACAAGGGAGGCAATTATTCGCTCACTGTCGAGTACCACCAGATATCTGTGGCATTGAAATGTTAGTTTTTCGATGAAGGGTTCCCGACAACTTCAGCGCCATTTTTTTTACCTCAACACGCGGCAAATGCTTGACAAACGTAAGCGAGAAAATCTCGACACGAACACAAATGAAAAATATATTTGTCATACTTCTTTGATCTGTTGGAACTCTGTTTGAACATGTATAATACCTGCCTCACGTCGAAGTGAAGTGCCTGTGTTTTGTGGTGGAAAACATGCACCATGCAACCTCTGCCCTTGTTACGGTAAATTGAGAATTTATCGTTTTAGACTTCAGAACTAACGAATAAATTATTGTAATACACGAATGCTTGGGAGGAATTTCTGTTAAAATCGTTCATCATGATTTATTTCTGTCGCGAAATTAACGCATTATTGCTCCGTCTGTGACAGTGTCACTTGTTTTTCTGCCATAATGAAGTCAGCTTGGAAGTACTGACAAATAAACACAAAACGGCATATTGGAAGGTGAGAATAAATGTTATAAATTCAATGCATTTACAATGGAAAACGAACTCTTCATTCCGTAGTGTGTCGTTTCAATTCATGCTACAAAATTCGCAGGGCTAAAATCAAAGGGGGGGGGGGGGGCTGAGGGGAGATCATGAGATGTATGTGATCGCCGTGCTCCATCACCATTTAACGGAGGTCGTTCAATGAAAACAATGACCTTGGCTTAGGGGTAAAATAATAAAAAATAAAAATAAAAAAAGAGCAAGTTATAATTTTTTTGATGAAAAAGGCAAAAAAATTGAGTTTTATCATTTTTAGCTCATCTGGGCCGAAGGCCCGATGGGCTTATGTCATGGCCTGACTGTCCGTCGTCCGTCGTGCGTCGTCCGTAAACATCTTCTTCTCTGAAACCGCTTGGCCGATTAAGCTGAAACTTGGCATGCATGTTCCCCCCAATGAGTACACCAGAATTTGTTCATGCCGTGTCGATACGATTTTAAATATGGCTGCCATGGCGGCCATCTTGAATTTGCCAGTGAAATCTTGTCATCATTATTTTTCGGTAACTACTGTATGGATCTTTCTCAAATTTGGTACACGGGTTCCTCTTGGGGTCTAGTTGTGCAAGATATCTTTTGTGGTCCGATTCAAAAATCCAATATGGCCACCAGGCGGCCATCTTGGATTTCCCGATGAAACATTGTTATCGCGATTTCTCAGGAACTACTGCATAGATCTTTCTCAAATTTGGTACACAGGTTCCCCTTGGGGTCTAGTTGTGCAAGATACCTTTTGTGGTCTGATTCACACATCCAATATGGCCACCAGGCGGCCATCTTGGATTTCCCCATGAAACATTGTTATTGCGATTTCTCGGGAACTACTGTGTGGATCTTCCTCAAATTTGGTACACAGGTTCCCCTTGGGGTCTAGTTGTGCAAGATACTTTTGTGGTCTGATTCAGAAATCCAATATGGCCACCAGGCGGCCATCTTGGATTTCCAGATGAAACATTGTTATCGCGATTTCTCAGGAACTACTGCATGGATCTTTCTCAAATTTGGTACAGAGGTTCCCCTTGGGGTCTAGTTGTGCAAGATACAATTTGTGGTCTGATTGAAAAATCCAATATGGCCACCAGGCGGCCATCTTGGATTTCCAGATGAAACAATGTTATCGTGATATCTCAGGAACTACTGCATGGATCTTTCTCAAATTTGGTACAGTGGTTGCCCTTGGGCTCTAGCTGTGCAAGATACCTTTTCTGCTCTGATTCGAACATCTGATATGGGCACCAGACGGCCATCTGGGATTTCCCTATGAAACTTCGTTATCGTGATTTATCAGGAAGTACTGCATGGATCTTTCTCAAATTTGATACACAGGTTCCCCTTGGGGTCTAGTTGTGCAAGATACTTTTGTGGTCTGATTCAGAAACCCAATATGGCCACCAGGCGGCCATCTTGGATTTCCAGATGAAACATTGTTATCGCGATTTCTCAGGAACTACTGCATGGGTCTTTCTCAAATTTGGTACAGAGGTTCCCCTTGGGGTCTAGTTGTGAAAGATACAATTTGTGTTCTGATTGAAATATCCAATATGGCCACCAGGCAGCCATCTTGGATTTCCAGATGAAACATCATGATTTCTCAGGAACTACTGCATGGATCTTTCTCAAATTTGGTACAGAGGTTGCCCTTGGGGTCTAGCTGTGCAAGATACCATTTGTGTTCTGATTGAAAAATCCAATACGGCCACCAGGCGGCCATCTTGGATTTCCCCATGAAACATTGTTATTGCGATTTCTCAGGAACTACCGCATGGATCTTTCTCAAATTTGGTATACAGGTTCCCCTTGGTGTCTAGTTGCGCAAGATATCTTTTCTGCTCTGATTCAAAAATCCAATATGGCTACCAGGCAGCCATCTTGGATTTCCCCATGAAACTTTGTTATCGCGATCATGGATTTCTCAGGAACTACTCTATTGATTTTTCTCAAATTTGATACACAGGTTCCCCTTGGGGTCAAGTTGAGTAAGATACCTTTTCTTGTCCGATTCGAAAATCCAATATGGCCGCATCTTGAATTTCCCATGAAACTTTATCATGAAATCTCAGGAAATAACTGCATGGATCATTTAGTGTTCAGGGGGGACAGCACAAGTTAGAAACTCATCTACTGCAGTTCTTTAGTACAAGTTTCTCACAGCTACGTTCTCCAGTTACAGACAGATGAACTACAGTGCCGTGGCACTATCTTTTTGATGAAAAAGGCAAACAAATTGAGTTTAGTGGCATTGATAGGCGCCCACGGCGCACAAAAAAAAAAGAGGTTTACAATATTTGAAATTGAGTAGATGAAAAATTATGTCCTTCTGTCAGTCTGTGTGTCTGTCAGTTTATGCAAAGAATTCAGTTTCTCTTTAGGTTTCTGAAAATTGCAGAAACCTGAATCACCTGTATGTAGAAAATTCATTGAGAAGGAAAAGCTGAAGCAGCAGTGCTAATCAGATTAAAATCCCTTTCTATAGGATTGGCCTCCTGATAGATTTTCTGTTTCTGCCTTTGAATTTATAGTACCATTCACATTATGGTGGATGGTACCCTTCAGATCCCCTTGATATGTTCACTGGTTTGTTTGTGAGCTAGAGCAATGGGAACATGGTCATAGCATTAGCAGACAGATTGATAATAGAGCACTAACTGTTGTGTGCTAAGGTCTATCATGGGTCTGTTTTCATAGAGTACACTGTCTGTGTCTGAGTGTAGGCAGACTCGTGTACAATTGTATGTACATTGTATAGAGTTGACAGAGCGGTGAACAGGAGGCTTTGTTCAACAGTGTTTATGTTGTCCTCTGGAAAGTTGTATCCACCGTCTTCCTTAGTTACGATGTGTTTGAGGTACTGACAGCTGATCGACAAACTAAACACTATAGCCTCCAGATATATAAATACAGCACCTTTGACATTTAGCATAACTGGTGTCGTGTTGTCATAAATTCTTACCTAATAAGAAATCAGTATGAAAACTGGGTTTCTCGTAGTGCACATGTATATTTTACATGTACTTTGTATGTTTAGGGTTATGTCAGCTATGGCTGGTAGAGCCCTATGGAATATTGTACATTCTCCTATGGCTGATAGAGCCCTATGGAATATTATACAATTATGTGATTCCAATGAGGTGAATACGATGTGTTATGGACCAGAGAAAACCGATATTCACCGAGGCCGAACACATCGTATTTACCGAATTGGAATCACATAATTGTTTTATTATATGAAACAATCAAAATACGTTTGAATTTGCATTGGCTGGATGAAATATATATGGGGAAAGATGATTATTCTGAACCTTTTCATTAGATATATCTCCCCATCACGCATGTTGGAACGGGACGTCAGCCGCACAACGGGTGTTCGAAATGACGTCATTCGCGCGACCGGCTTCGGCAGTGACGTCAACAAAAGTTATATTCACCGGTCGGTGAATATAACATTCTGGCAGGTGAATATGGCTTTTTGTGAGATATCACATGACCACCAATGGACCAATCAAACGGGATATTCGCCATCAGTCATATAATAATGTACATTCTCCTCCAGACTTGCGTTATTGAGTTCCCTAACTTCTTAACTGAGATCCAAAATCAGAAAATCACTGATAAGCTATATAATAATAATAATAATAATAAGCTTTATTTCAAGAGGGTGGTACAATACTCAGTCAGCTACAGGCTGATCTACCCTGAGGCCCTCACACACACACACATGTACAAAATCAGCATCAATAGAGAAGAATATTGACAGACATATATTCAGTAAAATAAAATAGTACTAATCAAACATTTTTCATATATTGAGTTCTAAAACTCTGCACTGAGGAAGCACTATGGCATTCTGGTTTTAGTGAATTCCACAAAACTGAACCAGAGTATGACAGACTTTTTGAATAGTTCAGAATGTGGAAGGGGAAATTTGATTCCTAAGTCTTAAACCTGCTTTAATTAATGCCTTTAATCTTCAATTAAATGCACAATCAAACGTAGATAAAACGGAAGTTAAAAGAAAAAGTTAACTCCCCTAGGAGAGTTGTCCGCCCCTAGGAGAGCTCTTCCCATTCAATCCAGTGTGGTTACTATAAAGGTCATTGTAAGCCTTATTCCAATCCTCTTTCTCCTGTTTGCTCGAGCAGTGCACATCTAGGGAAGTGTTCAGAGTCAATTTTACAACATTAGTTGTTGTCTCGCTGGTATATCCTTTATCAAGTGTTGAGTTTGTTGTTTATTCGGAACTTACTTATTGTATTACTATGTCTGAAGTTCCGTCTTGTATTCCTTGTCGTACGTGCGGGAAAAATTTGTCCCCTTTGGACGCTCACACGGCTTGCTTTTCATGTAAAGATTTGTGTTATCGTGCATCCACGTGCGCGGAATGTGTATTATGGGATCCGGCGGCCTGGAGGAATTATGCCCAGGCCCGTCGTGCTTTTCTTTTACATGCTTGTGATGACCCGTCTATGTCGGAGATCGACAGACGGGTCTTAGAAATTTCTTTGGTTAATGATATGAAGTCTAATGAAGATCTTGACCGAGCTGGTCAAGACCCAGTGTCTCCCTCGTCAGTATGTATACCACCAAGCGGTACTATCCTACGCGATGATAATTCTAGGTTACTAGACAGTTTGACCCGGTCCGGAGATTCATTGTCTAGGGTCGATCCAAAACCCGTTCCTTTGTTACGCTCAACAAAGACCAGGTCGGTCTTGCCTGGCCATTCCATTGTCCCCGACAGACAAAAGAATTCTTTGCCCCAGGTTATTTCACCCTTACCTATTGGTTCCCCACATGTATCTTCTAGAAGGAAGAAGTCAAATAAACGTCGTCGTGTGTCAGTTTCTCCTTTACGGGTTAAGACTAAATTTAGTTTTCCTAATTCTGAGAAATCTATGGAAGCTCGTTCGGATCTACCGTTTAGTGTTCAGGTTGCGAACTTACGAACTCCTGGTTCCACGATTGTTGATTCTTCACATCGTCGTTCACATACTGCTACACGACATTCACGTTACCGTTCACGTTCTCGTACACGACATTCGGGTTCACCATCTTATCATTTGTTTTCACCTGTTCGTGGTTCTATTGTGCCGGTTCGACGATCTCGTTCTCCGATCCTTAGTTCTCGTACACCGGTTCATTTTGGTACTAATTTACGGCCCTCCCGTTCGCCGGTACGCCGTTCTCGTACTTCGACAGTTCATTCTCCTGATCCTACTCACCGTTTACCTCGGGTTCCGGCTCCTTCTGATCAAGATTACCATGTTCATTATCAACGGGCACCTTTCCTTGATCATTCGGTGGATCATGATTTATCTTCCTCTCGTTCTCAATCTACGGCCTCGTCGAGTTCGTCGGATGATTCTTCTTCCTCTCGGGAAAGTTCGGGGGATTCGTCGAAGATGGATTTTTTGCTTAGGATGCAGGCGCTTTTAGCGTTAGTGCCGGATATGCCCGCCCCTTCGAAGGTTGTTCCATCTAGTGATAAGGGTCGGACTGCTGCGGATACTGCATTCTCGTCTTCCAAGCCTGTGGTTCCTCGTTCATGCGCTCCGTCCCCAGCGTGGGCGGATCATTTAGAGAAGTTTGATCATCAATTACAGGATGATAATAAATTCAAGAAGCCTCGCTTCCGGGCTCGCCATGTCCTTCATGATAACGTTTTGCCTGACAAACCACCCAAACGTGATCGAGACTTATCGCAGATTTCTAAGTCAGCTAAGTCGACTCCGCTTGAGTTCAGTTCCAGTTTCGTGGAGAATATTCAAGAGATGTTATTGGTAATCCAACGTGCTTCTTCAGTCGCCGATTGGTTTTTGTTGGCTACTTCGCGGATTGCTTTGGATCCTGAGTTATGCCTAGACGATGGGTCGACTTCTTTGTCTCCGGGTCGCGTGGCCTATTTGCGGGGTTTCATTGAGACACTTGTACAGGCTAACCGTCAAGTTATTGAGGCCACTTCTTATTCATACGTTTCGCTTCTCCAAGCGCAACGCAACGCCTTACTTAAGGTTGTCAAGCCGGACGTCTCCTTTATGGTTAAGGATTATTTGCTTCATCAACCATTAGCATCCAGTGCCATTTTCAACAATGTTATTGAGTCCGTTGTACCCGTCATTCGTGAAGAACGTACTGCGCGCTTGATTGCGGCTGTTGCTCGGGGTGGTTCTTCGGATCGTCGCCAGAAGCGTGGTCGTAGGTCCTCTACCACTCAGCAAGATGGGGGCTCTCGGGGGAAATTTCGGGGTATCGACAAACCTCCACGAGGCCGAGGTCGCCGTTCTTTTCGTGGAAAATCCACCAAGAGGGGTAGTCATTCCAGCAAATGACTATCAAGTTTCCGTGTCCGACCAAGCCGAAGTTTTTCATCCTCCTGCTTTCCGTTCATTCAGTCATCATGTTGTGGGCGGCCGCCTTCAATACTTCGTGGACAACTGGCGTCTCATCACGGACGATGCCTGGATTTTAAAAGTTTTGAAGGACGGTTTCCTGTTCACTTTTCGTTCCCTTCCCAAACTCATCGTTTGGCCACGCCCATCTCGCCTGCCAGTTTCCGCGGGTCACATGCAGACTCTTCTGTCTTCGGTCAACACGCTCATCGACAAGGGAGCTGTCAGGGAGTTACCTCGGACAGAGGACAGTTTGGGGTTTTACAGCCACGTATTTCTGGTTCCCAAGAAAGACTCGCTCCAGATGCGGATGGTGATCGACCTAAAAGTGTTAAACAAGTTTCATCTCACCACTCCCCCTCATTTCAAGATGCCGACTGTTTCATCGATTCGGGCCCGCATACATCATCGGGATTGGCTGGCCTCAGTCGATCTGCAGGACGCGTATCTTCATATCCCAATTCATCCACGTCATCGTCGTTATCTCCGCTTCGTTATCAACGAACGTCGCTTCGAATGGCAGGTCCTCCCATTCGGGGTCAACATAGCCCCCTGGTTGTTTACCCGCATTACCTCTCCTGTCATGGCATTTCTACACCTGCGAGGTATTCAGATAGAGGTTTATATAGACGACATCCTCCTTTGGGCGGCGGACGAGTCCCGTCTCAACGTGCAAGTCCAGTTCACGCTTCTGGTGTTACGTCATCTAGGATTCATCCCTCATCCTCTCAAGTCAGAGTTAGTCCCGGCTCAAGTTCGCCGTTACATCGGCGCAGTGTTCGATACTTTTCATCAACGAGTATACCCTCCAGAGGATCGTTGGGACAAAATTCAGCTGTTGATTCCAAAGTTTTTGTCATCAACGTCACGGACACGTCAACAGTGGCAAAGTTTGGTAGGTTTGCTCACTTCCACTCAGGACCTAACTCATTACGGCCGACTACAGGTGCGTCCACTACAGTATCATCTGTATCCTTACCTACAGACACCTTCCATCAATCCAGCGGTGCCGGTATTGACGTCTCTTCATCCATATCTGGTCTGGTGGCAATCCCAGCTCAACGTCATGCAGGG
>JAVTVY010043888.1:0-21838 GCA_036873755.1 Hanleya hanleyi
AACATCAGACCCCATCATTGTTATGCCCCAAGAAAAAATTTTCAATTTTTTCAATTTTTTAACAATTAAATATTGAAAAACGGAAAAAGGGGGGGAGGGGGGAGGGGGGGAGGGAAGCCAAAATTTTTTTTTAAAACTTAATAAAAAAGAGAAAAAAGATTCATGGCGCCAAAAAAAATCTTTTTCATTTTCTATGTTTTTTTAACAATTAAAAATTGAAATTAGTGAAATTAGCGAAAAAAAAAGGGTGTAATTATCACCCTATAGCAAAAAAAAATTATTTTTAAAATGGGCCAATGGGGTCGAGTGAGGTATCAAATTGAAGGTAAGGAGAAGGGCTATCTGATGCACTGGGTATGGGATTGAAATATCGGCATTCTGCGCATGCGCGGCAGTGAAGGGTGTAAATTATCACCCTATAGCAAAAAAAATTGTTTTAAAAATGAGCCAATGGGGTCGAGTGAGGTATCAAATTGAAGGTAAGGAGAAGGGCTATCTGATGCACTGGGTGGAAGATTGAATTAGGGTGATTGTGCGCATGCGCGACGGCCTAAAGGTATGAAAATACACGTATTGGAACTAGGGAACAAAAGAATGAACACTAAGCATTTTTTGTAATTTTCTACTTTATTAACACAAATAGAATGAACGTATTCACAAGGGTATTGAATTTAATACAATTATATATGAATATTGAATGTTTTTAATACAATTAACAGTCAAAAAACTCTGAAATTTTAATAACAATTATACGCTCTCAAGCCACTTGAATGAAGGTGTATGGTAATAAATGTTCTGTTCAACACTGGTTCTGTTCAATAGTTCGCCATCAAGACTTGTTTGAATTCATCATCAGCTTTCCGGCCTTGGTGCACGTAAATGTATGTTATAATTTCTTCACGTGGAATTTTGGACAGGCAAGCCGCTTCAACTCCCAGGGCAATTTCCGTCTCCGTCACGGCCTCCAGTGCTTCAGTGATCATTGCGTATGACGGTACTGGAGTGTCCTGTGGAATTTTAGGTCTGATGAGCTGCAAGACTGTATCGATGTACTTGAGGTAAATATAGTGAGACACCTGGTAGACCAGAGCTGAACCAATGGAACTTGCGAGACTCTGTAACTTCCGCCAGGCTGTTAATTTGAAAGTGACACCCTGAGGACAAGGCACGAGCTGTTGCGTATCTAACTGCATACGCCATTTACGAATATGAACGAGCAGCTCATCGTTGTAATATGCACAGCTCACATAAATGTCGTCACCCACATGAAATTTCGCTTCATCACGCCCGTCGTCGCGAATAACTGCATCGATGGCATAATCAAGGGCCTGCAGTTTTTGCCAGCTCTCTAAGTTCAGGGTAATATGCTTACCGGGTTTGTCGCCAAAACCCGCCGCATTCAAATGCAATTCTGCGTCTTTCACACTCACTGTCAAATAAGATGAGAGCTCCCAAATGTCCCTGTGAGCTGCCTGGTAAGCTTGCTGGATCAGATTATTAATCTCCTGGACAGACAGAGGAAGTTCTACCTCTTGTTTCACAGGCACTTGCTGGGGTACAACTACTGACTCAGGTATAACTAACGGTGTTAGTCGGGGGCGTTTGGAGCGTGAAACGCGTTTGGCCGGTGTAGTACTCGCCTCTGGGGTAGTGTACGCACGTTTGCTAGCTGTAGTACGCTGTTCGGTAGTGGAATCCATCGCTAAGATATCTTCATCTTGTATAACGTCGGCTTCAAGTAGATCCGCTAGTTCTCCATTTCCCGTGATCTTCAACCCCGCCACGAAGGCTAGAAATGCATAGGGGCTAAGTAAGTGCAGTACACCATCGATGAGGGCTGTGTTTTGGGCTGAAGAAGTTTTCTCCGCCATGATTTCGTCGACACGCTGTTGGAGGAGTATGTTTTCATCCATAAGGATATAACATATTTCTTCTACACGCTGCATCTCATCAATAAGACGAACACGGTACTTTGCAAGCCTCTGTAAATATGATGATGACGCCATGACTAGGGGCTCCAGGCTGGTGAGCAACTGCTACGGTGTAAAAGTCTTATTACAAGCGGCTAGGCAGGCAGGAGGACTGGTTGGCAGGCGGGCTGGCTGGCTGATCAAGTCAGGTCAGGTAAGTCAGATTGAATACACCCCTTTCCCTAAAAATCAACTCCTTTTATACATTTTACTACTGGCGGCCATCTTTTCCCACCTCCCACATGGCGGCCATCTTTTCCCACCTCCCACATGGCGGCCATCTTTTCCCACCTCCCACATGGCGGCCATCTTTTCCCACCTCCCACATGGCGGCCATCTTTTCCCACCTCCCACATGGCGGCCATCTTTTCCCACCTCCCACATGGCGGCCATCTTTTCCCACCTCCCACATGGCGGCCATCTTTTCCCACCTCCCACATGGCGGCCATCTTTTCCCACCTCCCACATGGCGGCCATCTTTTCCCACCTCCCACACATCACACATGCGCACACCGCCCCAATACCGCCACAAAACCTACACTTATGACGTCACACCAGGTTCTGCGCATGCGCAGTGAGGCGCTATTTGTTCAATTCGGGTATTGTATACTACTGATATGTATGAATTTCAAAAGGCTTGCGTGTATGAATTTCATCTGTCCGAACGTGAACTTGGCATAAATTTCAACTGCGCGGAAATCGAGCCCGTATAAAGTTTAACTGCGCGGAAATCCATGGTAGCTTCAGCCCACTCAGATTCTCTTAGATTGAACTAAGTCTGATGTGTATGAATTTCAAAAGGCTTGCGTGTATGAATTTCATCTGTCCGAACGTGAATTTCAACTGCGCGGAATTCGAGTTTCACTCCTTGGAGATTTGCTTTCTTCAACTGAGTCTTATGTGTGGAAAGTTGGAAAGTCTGTTATTTGTTAGGTGATGAACTATGTACAAGTTGGAAAGTCTGTTATTTGTTAGGTGATGAACTAACTTAGGCAGAATATAATTGGTGAGGTAATGGTTAGATTTAATACAGAATCCCTTGATTATATGTCGGCATTGATTAAACAAGTCAATCCGAATTAGACAGGAGATAATTGGTGAGGTATTGGCGTGATTTAATACAGAATCCCTTGATTATTTGTCGGCATTTAATGAACCGGTTCCGCGCAGTTGAAATTTATGCCAAGTTCACTTTCGGACAGATGAAATTCATACACGCAAGCCTTTTGAAATTCATACATATCAGAATTAGTTCAATCCAGAAGAATATGTGTGGGGTGAAGCTGCCATGGATTTCCGCGCAGTTGAACTTTACGCCAAATTTGCTTACGGGCTCGATTTCCGCGCAGTTAAAATTTATACTCAATTTACGTTCGGACAGATACAATTCATACACATCAGACTTAGTTCGAGCGAAGCGAATCTGAGTGGAGTACGAATAAGGAGGATAATGTGCTCTAATATTAACGATTCCATTCCAGCGAAGCGAATCTCCGGGCAGTGAAACATAAATTCCGCGCATTTGAATTTCGTTCTCTCTCGTTTCAAGCGACATATAGTCTACATTTTGCGGATTTTGTTGTCTGTTTTATTAATATCAATATTTTGCTCGTCAGTAAATAAAGAAAAATCCATCAAATAATCCACGCGCAGTTGAAATTAAGCTCCGCGCAGTTTTTAGTACGACCGCTTATTTTTACCCCTCGGGCAAATTTTGCCCGAAGGGTATTGTCGTCGTCAGCGTCGTCTGTCCGTCTGTCTGTATGTCCATCTTTCTTGTGAACACGATATCTCAAGAAGAATGATAGCCAGGCATTGTAAATTCATATAGACTAAAGCGGGGACAACCAGATTTTGCAGCGAAAACGGCACAACAGTCCAGAACTTCTATAAAATTTAGCTCCATAGCGACAAAAACCTGTAGATAGCTCATGCCATTAAAAAGCTTATTTATCAGGCTTTTTAGATCCGAAGTTTGACAGAAATATGACCCGTCGTTGGTTAGAAATGAAAGATTTGAAGACCGAGTGGTGGGGTCAAAATCATAGCCTCTGGCGATGGCACACGTTTTTTCCAGTTTTTTAGGTTGAAAATATCGCACCGTGGCTGTTACGTATGAAAGACATGTATATATTATTGACTGAACTTGTAATCAACATGTCCCAAATTTATGAAAGCCGTGTGACGGGATGTCGTGGGTACAATATTAACGGAATAAACGGATTTTGACGACAAAACAAGCGAAAAAAAGCAATTTGCCAGATAATTTTACACGATTTTGGCCCATAAAATCTCGTTTTTAAAAATCCCGTCACTCGGAGTTGAAAAGATCAGTCATTTTGGAGAGAAATGACTATTTGAGTTTACCTGATGATGCCCACGAGCGACGGTGTGTTTAATTTTCGAAAAGCGTACCCCGCGCAAACATCGACGAAAACCGTGTTGTTGTTGTTGTTGGAGCTCGCATACGACCACGTGGTTAATTCAGGTCAAACCAAAGGGGCGAAATCAAACTACCCGGTAGGAATTTCACACATTCATGCGGGAGATATATGTATTTTCTGCAGTTTCATATTTTCTACATCAATCAGGTAATAAATTAGGTATGTTTGCAAAGCGCCAAAATAGATTATTCTAGTATATGCATCGTACGATTGTTATAGACAGAGTGCCAAATACAACAATAAAATGGAAGTTTATAGAAAGTAAGATTCCTCATTTTAGAAACAAATTGAATCAAATCTATAGTTTGTAAATATCAGTATTCAATATAATTCACCCCAATTAGGTTTCTTCAAATATATCAATTTAAATATCAATATAATCAGAAGTCCATAATGGATTTCTGATATAATAGATAGGCCCTCTTGGTTCGAATAATTACGTATCATTGACATTGTGTTACTTCTGTCCAACAGCTCGAATCAATCTTCTTCTTTTTTTTTTTTTAATTCTAAACCTTCAGTGAATTCTAAAAATAAAATCATTGTATCTGCTGAATTCCTTAAATTAATTTAAAATTAATAACATCATGCACACATGTACCTATGAATTCTGATTCTATTACAAATATGAGTAATAGCAAATGGTGACATTTTTGTATATCGGTACTGTTTGAGTGAATCCCTGTACAGTGTTATGTCTGATAATTTGTTCTCATATTCAGGGAGATCATTCTTATAAATTTGTCAAAGCTTATCAACACTAACAAAATAAACAGCTGTTTGGCTAGTTCCCAGTTAAAACGCAAAGTATAAAGGTGGTGGGAAAACAATACTGATTAACTGGTATGAATGGTGGCAATTTACGAACATCATGTTGATTATATTTCAATAGGAAGAGATTGATACCGGTTTAGTTGGAAATTCACGAATAAGAATTAAGCAGCATTAATAGTACCCATGGCCACCCAGTCAGAAATATACGAGATGTAACTGTTCCACAGGCTATAATCTAACCTGATGTTCACATTGAACAGAAGAGTAGTAGGTAGCCCGCATTTCGAGCAACGTTTTCCGGGCACCGGGAACCCTCAAAATGACGGTAAGGGAGGTAACTCTTGATGCCCGTGATGATTTTTGACATTCCTGGTTATCTCCCCTGATTCGCACATTTGCATCTATACGGGGAATGCCAAGCTTTACCAGGCATCCATTACGTTCTGATTTGCGCCTCTCCATGTAGGGCTGTAAGGGTCTCACGGACTTGACCGGAGTTGACCCAAGGTCATCTGTTGCCACAGTAAACGAACATGACGACCGTCTAACTGGGCGAATTAATATCACCCGCGATTCACCGATATATATTTCCGCAACATATATAGTTCTGAGGTTATGTGTCAAAAAGCTGCCTTCAAACTGTGACACTGTCGTTTCGTAACACACTGAATATCCGTTAAGTATATTCCAAGATAAATATACGTTTTGCGATCAGTAAAACAGACAGAACAGTTCTTGGTTTCTGCAGGAATCCTGCAAAAGATGGCGAGACCCTTACAGGGGTAAATGCAGCGTAGCGCAAAGCACCCTGGGAAAGGATGGGGGAATGCCTGTATAGGAATACGGGCCTATATTCCTCCGCGGTAATGCGGTCTGGCGGTGATGCGGTCGCGGAAAAAGGCTTCCACGGAGAAAAAGTAGTCCCCAGACTTCAAATACGCTGCATGGTCCGATTGGGTCGAGTGAGGTATCAAAGTGAAGCATTCGTGAAGGGGCATCCAGTCATGGGTGGGTGCATGTAAAATTAGGATTTTTTCCCGAAACTATAAAAAGCGGAACACGGACTTTACCCCTAAAATAGGGGAAAACACCTATCAACCCTAGCCAAAAGGGCTAATATCGGTCCCCGGGCTTATTGGAACCTGCCTATCAAGTCAATGGGGTGGGTGCATGTAAAATTAGGATTTTTTCCCGAAACTATAAAAAGCGGAACACGGACTTTACCCCTAAAATAGGGGAAAACACCTATCAACCCTAGCCAAAAGGGCTAATATCGGTCCCCGGGCTTATTGGGACCTGGCTATCAAGTCAATGGGGTGGGTGCATGTAAAATTAGGATTTTTTCCCGAAACTATAAAAAGCGGAACACGGACTTTACCCCTACAATAGGGGTCTGTATTATACAATATAAGGGAAAAATTTTTCGTGGGCTTTACTATGGCTTGTGGGGTCTCGTTTTTCTCGTCTCGCCAAGAAAATGACAATGGGAAGGGTCCCGGAGCGAATCGGTGAAATTTTGGGAAAAGTCACCGAGGTCTGTATATAGGCCCATAGGCTGGCCATGGGGGGTATAGGTCCAACCTGGGAAATTCACACACGTTCATTGTGATATGGGTTGCTTGGATTTGTTTTTCACGTCTCGTCATTTAGAACACGATGGGAAGGGTCCCGGAGCGATGGGGTCGAGTGAGGTATCAATGTGAAGCCTATGTGAGGGGGCAACCGATGGGATGGATGTAGGGTAGGAATATCGTCATTCTGCGCATGCGCAATAGACAAAGTGTATGGAAATAGACGTTTTGGGATCTAGGGGAGCCACTAGTGGGCCGATTGGATCGAGTGAGGTATCAATGTGAAGCCTATGTGAGGGGGCATCTGATGGGGTGAGTGCGGGGTTGAAATATCGTCACTCTGCGCATGTGCAGTGGACAAAGGGTATGGAAATAGACGTTTTGGGCTCTAGGTGGGCCACTAGTCGGTCGATGGGATCGAGTGAGGTATCCATGTGAAGCCTATGTGAGGGGGCTAGACTAGGGTGTCGTTTCCATTCTGCTACGCAGGTCACGTGGGTTGTGACGTCACTTCCGGGTTTCACCTCCAAACCCAAAAGAGTTCCAATTTTCTCTTAGACGTCCGGATGTTCAACCTCCGGGGGTTTTCCCGGCCTGGCCCGGCCCGGCCCGGCCCGGCCCGGCCCGGCCCGGCTGCAGCGCGTGGGTTACTCCGGCCGCAGCGCGCGCGCGCGGGGTGATCTGATGCCGCAGCGCGCGCGGGTTATCCGGCAATGCGTGGGTGAATCCGCAGCGCGCGCGCGCGCGCATGAAGACCCTCATACATACCCCAGTCCAGGCGCAGACGTGATGTGCCGGATGATAGACACGGACGTCGCCGAGAAAAACACATACAACACGTCACATACAGTCGCCCCCCTCAAGACCCTCATATATACCCGGATGACGGACGTTACCGAAAAGACACGGACGTTACCGAAAAGACACGGACTTTACCGAAAAGACACGGACGTACCCGAAAAGACATGAAGGTGAACGACATTGTGGAAAAACTCCACAGACAGGTTATTACATGCATTCCTATGATGTTCACAGGTTACGACAATTCACGAAGGGCCGTCACAGGGCGTAGTAGAAAAAAGCGCTTTTCTAACCTTATTGACCTTATGGCGCAAGCGAGTATAACAAGTGCCCATGACTCACACGGTGTATAAACCCGTACCCAACAGGTACACTATAAAGCCACCTCTCTAACCGTTCGCTTTTCATTCCCCACCATGGCAGCGAGCGGAACAGAGCTTGCGTTATTCCAACTGACGTCCGACGTCTACCTCATCGTCAATGACGATCACATGGAGCTGGTCCAAGACGTACCGCAGAAGGTGAAGATTTTGTTATCGCTATCAGGCTGGACTCTATTGACACGATTGTTACAGGGAAAAGAGCCCGAAAGGGATTTCATGCACGTGGAAGTCGGCGTGCACATACGCACTGCTGGAGAGGATTCCCTTTTTCCCCGGTTGGAACAGAGTGGAGGTACCTATATCACACTCTGTCCACCCTTATGGATGGCACTGAAAGATGTACTCCCCGAGGTGGATGACTTACTACACCCCGAGGTGAAAGAAGGGACTGTGGCTACCCGGAGGCTTACACCTGGCTGCACCCTATTGTTGTACCCCAAACGAGTGGACCTCATCGATAGCGGACTTAGGTGTTGGTGTACGCCTGAACCCAAAGCGCACGTCTCTTTGTCACCGGAAGGATGGACTACCTTGAAACGGGTGTTGTTGGGTGACCTGCACGATGATAGCATTCACCTGTGTGACGTCTACATTTTCTGCGGTCCCTTTTTCGCTCGACTCCTCTGCCTGAACGACGGTGGTTTTACCCTGGACCCCGATCTATGGACGGCTTTGGAACAAGTAGTCCCCATTGTCGATAAGGTACTATCTCTATAGGAGCCACATAACCAATCAGAATAGTACGTATCACGGACTACACCCGTAGAGCTACATCTAGGCGCGCATGTGTGACATGGTCTATAAAACACGTCCCTCTGGATCCCACACCTTCATTTCTACGGTTGCAGAGCCATGACGGAGATCCAGCCCTATGCGACTCGCATTTTACAGCATGCCACCGTGGTTAATTCACTCCCGGGTTACCGAGCAGTGGTCCGGTCCATGTTTGCAGATGGCGACGACAACGAGGGGCGACGCCAGATCCTGAACGAGTTCACAGAAGCGGTCCTCGACAGAGTGCACTCGATGGAGACGTGTGCCATCACTCACCACTACTGGACTATGACAGCCATCCTTGATGCTCGGGCTATGGACCACGAGCGCTCACGCCGGAACCAGCGACGGCTGGTTGGCCTCACAATAGTCTGTGCCCTATTGACCCTGGCGCTGTGGCATTGACAGTGGGACCTCACCATAAATACGAGGGTCAGACAGAGTGTGTGTCATTTACCGTTCGTCATTGGATCAAGCATGTCACCAGTCCTACGAGCCATCCTTCCCCTTACACCCCGGGTGGGGGTACACGTCTATGAAGATAAAGTCACCCTCGTGGAAGACCGTGGAGATGTTTGCTGGTCGCGCGCTGAGGCCGTATCGAATACGGTTACGCTACACCGTGACGGCTGGACCAAATTTAAACGGGTGTTGAGCGGCGAGCTCGACGGACACCTCATCCACATAGACAATGCCATCTACGTACACCGTGGACCCTTCTTCCCACGCCTGGGCCGCTACCAAGACCCTACGCGAGGCTTCACCCTAGACCCCGATCTGTGGACAGCCTTCGAGAAAGTGGTGCCCATCGTGGACCAGCTGTTTACACCGGACGAGCGGTCATCAGACGAGTTGGAGTGGGCTCGTGCCCTGAGAGAAGCGGCGGCAGAACCCAATGAACAAATGTCTAGCCATGAACCAGACGACGATGCCATTGATTACCCGGCTAGACTCAGTCAGCCCAGTGACATGACCACCCGATCCTTTGATCTCACGGGGTTCTCCCTATAAATACGAGACCCTTACCAAAAATTCTTGTAAGATCTTACAAGAAAGTGTCCTGTAAGATCTTGTAGGACAGTCTTGTAAGTTTTGGCACTTTTCTTGTAAGACTGTCCTATAGGATCTTACAAGATCCTACAAGACTGTCCTACAGGATCTTACAAGACTGTCCTACAGGATCTTACAAGATCCTACAAGACTGTCCTACAGGATCTTACAAGATTGTCCTTCAGGATCCTACAAGATCTTACAAGACTGTCATACAGGATCTTACAAGACTGTCCTGCAGGATCTTACAAGATCCTACAAGACTGTCCTACAGGATCTTACAAGACCGTCCTTTAGGATCCTACAGGGTTGTCCTACAGGGCTGTCATTTGTGTCAATTAACGCAGATAGAATAATGCTGGATGGTTGTGCAGGGTTGTCCAATATACTGCAGGTTTACGATGAAACGTTTCGTGTCGAATGAGATAGTCAACATAACAAATTATATGCAGTCATTTCATACATTTTATTGTATAAAACAGAAACGTATATACAGCTATACACACAAAACAGAAACGTATATACAGCTATACACACAAGGGATTATTATGTTGTCATGTCATACATTTTATTATATAAAATAGAAACATTTATAGGGAATAGCAACCAGCACATGCACGTAGCATCCAAAGTCCAAGGCATCCATGTTTTTCTCAACAGATCAAGTGTCTTTTATAACTCCCCATTCAATTTTGATTTCATCGCGGCCAAAATCACCTTGCTGGTACAGGGAAACTTCTGGCAGTAATCTATAAAAAATGAAAGTCATCAAATTAGCAAAGAAATTGTTATCAAGTTCTCAATGTGTCAAGTTATCCTGAAACTATTCAGAGGTTATCCTCATAATTTAAATGGGTAGAATGATACAAAATTGTTGTGACATTAGCGAAAAGTATGATTAGAGAAATCTTAAAAATATTACACTACATTCAACTGGCGTATTGCTGATATTAGTGAATGTGACGATAACCAGGATGATTTGCATTGAAATATCATAGAA
Source organism: Hanleya hanleyi (assembly GCA_036873755.1). Lineage (NCBI taxonomy): Eukaryota > Metazoa > Mollusca > Polyplacophora > Lepidopleurida > Hanleyidae > Hanleya > Hanleya hanleyi. The sequence goes on from JAVTVY010043888.1 coordinate 10,768, forward strand.
ATGTGATGTTATTGATTTAGAAGGTTTACTAGGACATTTAAATATTTTGAAACAATCAAATAAAGGTAGATGTAACTGCACACACAAAGCAATTAACTTCGAGAACTAAATTAAAGAAATAATACGTTACCTTGTATAGCAGTTATTTTTTCCTGGTCAATTGGTGGCTTGCATTCGCCAGTCTTGTTCGCATTCGACTTTGCGCCGGTCAAGGAATGAGTTGCCATCTCTTCCCTGGTGAAGATGGCCGACATCAGATCCATCACCATCCGCCGGGGGTCACTGCGGCTAATCATAGAGAGTGCCGTCGTAGACATCCTTATATTACCGGACAAGACAACCTGAGAAAATAGTAAATATATAAATAAATTGTTTGTTGTGACAGAAAAATATTGGCTTGGCTGGCTACTAAAATAAAAATCGACACGCCGTAAATAAAACAATCCATACTAAAATTCGAAACAGTTCAATACTTCATTTGCAGAGCTTTAAACCCGGATAAATATTAATAAAAAAAGACCCTCAAGATGATTGATGTGTGAGACATTTGCAATTTAAAGAAGGGCATTACATTAATACTTACAAGTTCTGGCTCAACACGATGTTGAGTGATGTCAGCCGGTACAACAGCTGACACCGCTGAAACAACTGGTACTGTTGCCGCTGATCGCTGTATCACATGTTGGGGTTGAACAGGGTTCGGTGGTGGTGTTGGGACTGACTGGAAAGATGAAGGATGGGCTGACACCGCTGAAACAACTGGTACGGTTGCCGCTGATCGCTGTATCACATGTTGGGGCTGAACAGGACGCAGTGGTGGTGTTGGGACTGACTGGAAAGATGAAGGATGGGCTTCTGGGGAAGTCACGGTTGGACACTTGCAACGACAAGTATCTTTGACCTCCTGCACAAGTGAGGTCAAATCCAAGACCATTTGTGGAAGATCTAAAATACAAAAGATTCAAGATTACTAATAAAATTAGTGCTGCATGTCCTATATTTGATAACAAAAAATAGTAAAAAAAAAACTACTAAAACAAGAGTTAATGTTTTTGTCTAATTAGCATGTTAGAACCAATTGTAAAATTTAGTTTAGAAATAGTTTTTAAAAATGTGATAATGGTGTTTTATTATTACATAACTATGTTATACATCTAAATTAATTTTCAGTCAGACTTACCTTTCAAACTATGGAGGGTCTTTTGTAGTTCACTCAGGTCTTCTCGGAGTTTCTTATTTTTCTCCTCGACTCGCTTCAACCTTCCGTCCCATGTTCCGTCCGAAGCGTCCTCCACACTCGAGATATCAGAAATCTGAAAGAATAAGTCAATAGTCATGCTTAACAATATAATATGTATATTGGAAACAGATGCGCTGTATTACATGTTAAAATATAGCCTGTTATCATGGTTATGGTGATAGGAAATCTAATCATAATTTATCCTGCTTTTCCTGGTCACATTTTTATCATAGCAAATATCGGTTATGCCAACATTGTATTTGTTATCAATTTATTTTAATACATATTCCTTTGCGATTTCATCAGAACTTTGGTATGGAAATATTCTCAAATCTTCTGGAAATATAAGCAGGAAACAATAAACATTTCAAAAACAACAACTGATTTATTGAGAGCTAACATCCCCCCCCCCCCAACTTCCTAGCAAGTTAAATCCTACTGTTTGACATGAACAGGAAATACACAAGCAGTGGGGTGATATAACCTATATATCTCACCCTTCGGGGGATTTCCTCCAGAGGTGCATGGCCAATCTTCACATGAGGTCCCCAAGCCTGGGCTTTTCCAGCGGACAATGCAACAATGGCAATTTACACTGCCACTACCTGGGTAGATCTGAAAAGGACCTCTTCCCACTTCCCTTATATGTGTTGTAATTTTTACCTGTATATGGCGAGATTCTGCTGGTGGACGTTTCGTTCCCGAGGCTCGCCCCCTGTACAGACCTTCTGGTCTTTGATATATGTTGGCATTTGTGGGAAGTTGATGCTGGGTCGACATCGGGCCTTACAGACTAGTCTTTTGTGTTAAATTCCGTCATTTACATCTGACGACGATACAGCTCACCAATATCCAATGTACGAGTTGTCACAGCGAAACAGCTCACCAATTACCAGTATACGAGTTGTCAGAGCATTTCCATCAGAGCTCTAGATTTGTATCTAATACCGCTTATGCCGGTGCTAGGGGCCGTGTGGTCATATCATCCAAGTTGCCACATGAACAGGTACAATAAAAGCGTACCTGAGATACAACACATATCAGGAATCGTTAGATTCTTGGTATGTGCTTTAGAATAGGTTAACCAGAAGACTATTCTGTGAAGTCATGTGACGCAGTCAGTATGTCGGCACCTCTTCCCACTTCCCTTATATGTGTTGTAATTGAGACAGATCGAGTTATGGATATTTCTTTGTGAATTCCAGGCTAAATGAGTCATTAGTTTTGACTGCAAATATAAGGTGAAGTGCTGCAGTAGTTCCTGAGAAGAGTATCAATTGCTTAATATGCCAAGGATATCAAGAGAAACTTGTTGATAGTAAAAGCTCATAGAGGGTCCACATTACAACATTCTGAGTTTAACTAGAAATTAGAATTGTTTTGCTAATTAAGTTATAACATTATAATTATATTTATAACTTACTTACCATCACTACATGTAGCTTCACTCATCACAATCTGCAATACAGTTCTTTAAACCTCAATAGTTCCAGCTTAACATGAACAAATCAACTTGCTTTTTGCACTCTATCCTGCATGTTTTTCTGCTGTTGTTGTTGTTCTCATATGACAGCATGGTGGCGCCACCAGTGGCCAATTAAAATATACCGGTACAGGGGAGATAACTCTCCTCAAATTGTTGAATTAATGCCAGCAAGTCAATTGCTACTGTAATAGACTACCAGGAAAATAAAATAATATTATCTGTATATAATTGGTGATAATGAAGAGGGTAGAGTATTCATTAATGGACATTTTTTTCTTGAAAATCATGTTAAAACTGATGTATTCTTCTAAAATTATTTTCTTCATTATGTCCAATTTTATTATAAAATGAGGTTCTCCATATGATTGATTCAGTAGGGAGAAGTACAATTTTGGTGTATATCATGATAATATGCCTGCCATTTTTAAAAGAGAAAGTGCTAACCATATCTTCAACTGGAGATCCAATGTTGTGGGTATTCTGTGAAACTGTCTTGTAAAAATACTTTGCAAAAGCAAACTGATTTTTGGTCCTACAGGCAAACTTATTCTTACAAGATCATGTAGGACAGCTGTCCTGCAGGATCTTACAAGATATTGTAGGACAGCCAGCTTTGTCCTTCAGGATCTTGTAAGATCGTGTAGGACAAAAAAACTGTCTTGTAAGATCTTACAAGATCTTGTAAGAAAATTTCAAATCCTACAAGATCTTACAAGATTTTTTGGTAAGGGGAGACAGTCAAATCTGGTACCATTCACGTACTGACCATGACGGAGCATATAATACTGGCGTATCTCAGCTTGACCCCCGAGGTTTTCCTGCACGTGTATGCGGATACGGTCGATATCATGGAGGAGGTGGGAGACATCTGTGATGCGGACCCTACACAACCGTGCCCGGCCCACATTCCTCTGTCCCGGGAGGGCTGGACCAAATTCAAACGGGTGTTGTCTGGTGAACTGGACGGCGACCTCATCCACTTGTGTCACGATGTGTACATCCGACGCGGCCCTTAGTTTGCTCAATTGGCTCGGCTAGATGGGGGTACAGTGCATTTTACCCTTCACCCTGATCTATGGTCTGCATTGGAAGATGCCGTGGTAGATGTGGATCAAGTGCTTATCAAGCGGTCATCAGACGAGTTGGACTGGTCATTTACCATGGACACTGTGCTGGCAGAAGCCAACGAAGAAAATCAGAAAGAAACTCCGGCCCAAGATATACCCGTTATAAATAAACGATAGAGCCAGGGTCCATCATCATTTGTCACCATGAAGCGCTGGGAGAAGGTGTTGGATAACTTATACTACAGTCCCGACAGTCCGGCGGCCTGTAGTGCATTGTCGGCTCTCTATCGAGCGGCCAAACCTCAGGGGATACAACGTGCCCAAGTCCGAGATTGGTTAAGAAAACAAGACACCTATACCTTACATCGATCTGTCCGTCGCCATTTTCTACGGAACCGGGTCATCGTGGGAGGAATAGATGCCCAGTGGCAAGCGGATTTGGTCGATATGAGCGCCTTTGCCAAACACAACGATGGGAATCGGCATATCTTGACGTGCATCGATATCCTATCCAAGTATGCGTGGGTGGTGCCCATCCGGACGAAAACGGGGGCGAATCTCATAGCGGCGTTCAAAGACATCTTCAAGACCGGGCGCAAACCTTTGTATTTGCAAACCGACGATGGCACGGAATTCCTCAACAGACCGTTCCAACAGTTTCTGAAAGCCCAGAAGGTGTTTTTCTTCCATACGTACAACGAGACCAAGGCTTCCGTGGTGGGAAGGTTCAACAGGACATTCAAAGGCCGCATGTATAAATATTTCACCTATAAGAATACAAGGCGGTACATCGATGTTCTCCCGAAACTTGTGAGTGGTTACAATCGAGCCTATCATCGGAGTATAGAGAGAGCCCCCATTACCGTGACCCAACGCAATGACTTTAAACATTTCGGCATCAATTTTGTGGCCCTGCATGTGGATGGACAACAGGTCCCAGCCACGGCCTTAACACCGAACTTTGGGCGCGCGAATTTCATTCGAGCCTATCAGAGCCTGTTTACAGCCACCGGTCAAATCAACCAGGACGAAGGGAAGCGCGCAACGTCCTGTATGACTTCTGCACCTAACATGGATACAGACCAGATAACCACCGTGCTGGAGAATGACCCAGAGACACGTATGGTGTTTCAAGGGGTGTTCGCCCGAGATGTGTTCCCATTAGACCGTATGTATCCTGCTGCTTACGTTCTCAACACGGACCCGATGGATCGGCCCGGTGAACATTGGGTGGGCGTGTACTTGACAGAACAGCAGGGCGAATACTTTGACCCGTACGGCCTGCCACCCCTCCATCCCGATTTAACAGACTTCATGGATCAAGGCACAGAGACGTGGTGTTGGAACAGTCAAACGTTGCAAAGCCTGGCCAGTAGCGTGTGCGGACAATATTGCTTGTTTTACCTGTACCATCGATGCCGGGGAAGACCCTTATCTACCATCGTACAGATGTTTGACGAGTACCCCAAGGCCGAGGACCGCGATGTACTCGTATATGACTGGGCCGCCCATCATTTCAATGTACAAGCCCCGTTCTGGGCTTAAGTTCTTTCAATGTACACAAGCCCGCTGTTCTGGGCTTAAGTTTACAAGCCCCCTGTTCTGGGCTTCAGTTCTTTCAATGTACAAGCCCCTTGTTCTGGGCTTCAGTTTTCACGTGGTTGTTCTCACGTTGTTGTTGTTACTGAATAAAAAACAAAATGAGATCTCACCAAAAAACCCTGTCTTGTGTGTTTTCTATATGAGCATAATGCATGAAACTGGCTTTGAACACCGTATTAGCCAATCAGTGGCCTAGAATGGAGCCAAAGGTAACCCATCCATGTCCAGAAAACATTACCGGGTGTACAAGAACCCGGATGTAGGCGCGGACGTAGGCGAAAGCATCCCAGTACCCGGATGTAGGCGCAGACGTGAGCGAAATTCTAGTACCCGTCCATTGGTTCTTTTATCGATCGCTCATTGGCTCCTTTTCTCGACCGCTGATTGGTCCAAATGGAACTGCCCATCCTTCCCAGGTTAATTTACAATCCCCTTTTGGGGTTCAAGCTCTGTATATCGATGCCGCAACATTGTCTCCGAACCTTGCCGAAAGGGAGACCTTCGACCTTTTGACCTGGATGTGACCTTTGACCTTTTGACCCGACATTCATCCGCGCACTGCCGGGGATGACGCGCGCGCGCGCGTGCGGCCGGAGAACCCGCGCGCGCGCGCTGCGGCCGGGGCGGGCCGGGCCGGGCCGGGAAAAACCCCGGAGGTTGAACATCCGGACGTCTAAGAGAAAATTGGAACTCTTCTGGGTTTGGAGGTGAAACCCGGAAGTGACGTCACAACCCACGTGACCTGCGCAACAGAATGGAAACGACACCCTAGTCTAGCCCCCTCACATAGGCTTCACATGGATACCTCACTCGATCCCATCGGCCCACTAATGGCCCACCTAGACCCCAAAACGTCTATTTCCATACCCTTTGTCCACTGCGCATGCGCAGAGTGACGATATTTCAACCCCGCACTCACCCCATCAGATGCCCCCTCACATAGGCTTCACATTGATACCTCACTCGATCCAATCGGCCCACTAGTGGCTCCCCTAGATTCCAAAACGTCTATTTCCATACACTTTGTCTATTGCGCATGCGCAGAATGACGATATTCCTACCCCACATCCATCCCATCGGTTGCCCCCTCACATAGGCTTCACATTGATACCTCACTCGACCCCATCGGATCCATTAGTGGCCCACCTAGATCCCAAAACGTCCACCCCGTATGGACCTATACACCCATAGCCATGCAGTATAGGCCTATGGGCCTACCCAGGCCTCGGTGACTTTTTCCAAAAATTTCACCGTTTCGCTCCGGGACCCTTCCCATCGTGTTCTAAATGACGAGACGTGAAAAACAAATTCAAGCAACCCATATCACAATGAACGTGTGTGAATTTCCCAGGTTGTACCTATACCCCCCATGGCCAGCCTATGGGCCTATATACAGACCTCGGTGACTTTCCCCAAAAATTTCACCGATTCGCTCCGGGACCCTTCCCATTGTCATTTTCTTGGCGAGACGAGAAAAACGAGACCCCACAAGCCATAGTAAAGCCCACGAAAAAAATTGACCATCCCCATACCCCATACAGGCATTTTCCCTTATATTGTATAATACAGACCCCTATTGTAGGTGTAAAGTCCGTGTTCTGCTTTTTATAGTTTCGGGAAAAAATCCTAATTTTACATGCACCCACCCCATTGACTTGATAGGCAGGTCCCAATAAGCCGGGGGACCGATATTAGCCCTTTTGGCTAGGGTTGATAGGTGTTTTCCCCTATTTTAGGGGTAAAGTCCGTATTCCGCTTTTTATATTTTCGGGAAAAAATCCTAATTTTACATGCACCCATCCCATTGACTTGATAGGCAGGTCCCATATATGCCCGGGGACCGATATTAGCCCTTTTGACTAGGGTTGATAGGTGTTTTCCCCTATTTTAGGGGTAAAGTCCGTGTTCCGCTTTTTATAGTTTCGGGAAAAAATCCTAATTTTGACATAATTGCATAGTTAGAACCTAAATTATGTGACATGTTTCGCGTAATACACCGCGCGCATAATAATGTAACCGCTCATTACATTTTTGTTGCCTGTGGGTGAGATTAGATTTGGAGCTGTTTGTAAAAAGCGGAAAACGGATCGAGGCTTGGTGAATGGCATTCCCCGTATAGATGCAAATGTGCGAATCAGGGGAGATAACCAGGAATATGTCAAAAATCATCACGGGCATCAAGAGTTACCTCCCTTACCGTAATTTTGAGGGTTCGCGGTTGCGATTTAACATGGACCAACAGATGGCGAAATTTCCCGGTGCCCGAAAAACGTTGCTCGAAATGCGGGCTACCTACTACTCAGAAGGCAATGATAATCAATGGCCAGTTTTTATCATATTTCTTTAATCGCGTCTACATATACCGGTACTTTATTTAATCATGCTATTTTTGCTGGTCTTTCTTCTTGTTTTTCTCCTCATCATCACATTTTAACATTGTGCATTGGCATCATCAATGGTGTGTTCTAGAGCAAGACACCACAGATGTTTTTGTCTGTATTCTGCCTTGTATTTCTCCGGGTATGGCGTATCATGTCGGGCACACCGAAGTTAGCAACGTTGAGCTCGGTCAATACTTGAATGGGTGACCGGGTGCTGTACTGGCTGGGCTGATCTGTGTACAGGATAATAGGAACTATGGACACTCGTGTTCTGGCACATGTAGGCACCATCGTGATATGATGAAAAAAAGTTGAAAACGACGTTTAAATCATATTCACTCACTCACTCACTTGTATTCTCCGTCAACAGACAGAGTATGTATGTGTACAGGCAATCTCATTAAAACTCAGACATAATAACCGCTCCTCTATCGGACATGTCGCTAATTAAGATCTGGGACAGTCTGTACCTTAAATCTGTTGCGCATGTCAGACTGGCGACCAATAACAGTCCAACTTCAACGGGCGAATAGGTGCCTATCCGATTATTTCTGTAGTGAATGAGGCGCAGAAAAATCCAACCCAGGCGGCTGACGAAGTTCTTGCGCTCCATGAGCAATCACCGAAGATTATTATTTGCTCGGATAGGCATGATGATTAGTCGCCAGTCTGACATGCGTGACAGATTTAAGATACAGACTGTCCCAGATCTCAATTAGTGACATGTCCGATGGAGGAACGGTTATTAAGTCTTAGTTTAAATCAGATTGCCTGTACACGTACATATTTTTTTATCTGACATTCATTATATATTGGACGTCCACAATGAATTCCAACAAATCATAATCGCAAGATGTGGTTGAAAAAAATGAATTATTTTAAACCAGTTGCTGCGAGATCGGGAGATCGTGTACGCATTCCCATAAATTATCTGACAACAATGGTAAGGTATCATATTATACAGATATCGCATGCTGTGAGGTGTGATATCACGATTTGTCAGCTCGAGAAGGTGATGTTCAACGAGTGCGGAGCACGAGTTGAACATCACCTTCGAGAGCTGACAGATCGTGATATCACACCTCAAAGCATGCAATATCTGTTTTATTATACCGAAAAAAAGCCATAAACAATACAAATAGACCTACAGTGTAAAGAGAAAAACCAAGGCAGCGAAAACCGAACGTAAAACGCTTTCTGTCTGTACACGCCATCGTGATTGGTCGAGGATAGTTCCTATGCACTCGAAGCAGGTAGCCTACGTCACATCCCGGGTGACCTAAATATAGCCTCCCATCAGACATGTAAATACTGCCTTGTACATGTAGAATCCTGTGCAAAGAAACTCTCACACATGCGTGATGGGCACGGGCATCGCAGCTCGTGCCTCTTCAGCGGGCCAAAAATTTGTTATGGTTTGGTGTACAACCTATTATATACTGCTACACATGTATAGCTAAATAAATATAGGTATCCCCCCCCCCAAACATTTACCCCTGCAAAGTTTGTAGCAAATATCACCTTCCCGATGGTGCAAATTAACATAGTTTATGATTTTGCAAAATTATAGCAAAATTCAAGTTTAACATAGTGGTAGCAAATCCCTTCTCCATGTTAAATTAATCGGAGAACGCATTGGCCGACTATTGGTTCACTCACTTGCATTACTGACAGAACATTTATTTACCCCTCATCAGAAAGATAGTTCAATTATATTTGTGAGAAATAATGTCAAGATACTTTGAAAGAGCAAAATTCAACTATTTTGGTTGAGTCAAGGTTGGAGGAACACCTACTGTAGTGTCTTGTTGGGCGGAAATTAATTGGGTAACACATGGTTAGCGTAACGTGTGCAACTTCCCTCATTATAGGACTGCCTTTCTTTGGTATGTTTAAGGGAAATCATTACCGGTTGTGATCGTCCAGTCAGATTCTTATTGCTGCTTCGTATGTTCAACCCTCAACATCAACATGTGTCCACTGGGACAGTTGGGAAGACTTTCTTTTTTTATTCAAAGCCTCAGAAATTCCGTGGTCATACCCATGTAGTTCTATGTTTAGATTGCTGTTCTGTCACATCTGTTTGCGGATCCATGAAAAGTCTTCAGATGATCCAGCATTTTCAGTAAATCATGTCTCGAAATGTTCGTGACCGAGGTGGGTCCGGTTCATCATTCGGCAATTTCACTGGGCATGGAATATAAGCGACACTCTAACGAACCGCCTGTTATTACTTAATACGGAATCAATGACCTTTGTGCCAGTGGGTATGAATACATTATGACGTCTCTCTATGTAATTGAGGCCTGGTACATAAACAACTGTACTGGAGTTTTATATGGAGTGAATTAAAAAGTTGTTTCAAGCGTGATATATTAACGATATCAGGGAGAAATTGTAGTCATTATGTAAAGTTCAGTTTGTTCTGCACTCTGCAAAAAAGAAAATCGTTGCAGGGTTAACTATTGATTTTTGACAAGCTTCAAAATGGACGACTAATTAAAATGGACAGACTTTAACATACAGTACCCAAGGATGATAAAACAAATTTCCTCGTGAGAAAAACGCGATTGGATCATGACAAGGGTTAAATCTAGTGATGACAGAATCACCAAAATCGTGATGAAATCACGAGTACGCTTTTTTAAATGTTCTCATCACGAGTACGCTTTTTTAAATGTTCTCGGTGAAAGAGCTTTATTAATTACACATTTTCTCCCCAAAAAATATTCCTAGGGTGAATTGATCACTTCTACTTATAAAATTATAACTCTGAACTCTTATTTTTACAAAGGTATACAGTTCCCGTCACATGCATACCTTTTCTACAGATGTTTCAAAATAGTGTAGTTTTCAGTAAAATGCAACTTTTCTTCCTTGACAATTTCGAATTTCTGGAGTTCTTCAGGTTCAGAAATTGCGGAAAAAATATTCCGCGATTAAATTACATCTTGTGTTTTATTTATGTGTCCCTGGAGATGATAGGAAGCGAATACAAAAAACAGCATTCTAGTATATAGTGTACGAAAGAATGTGGAGTAAATTTTATGCGAGATAGGGCTGGTTTTAGCGATGTCCGCTTTTCCGTGAAATTCATGTAAATTGTTTCAAGGAGCGCATATTTCTACAACATGAACTAGAGGACATGTTTTTTTCTACAAGATATACAGAATATGGTGCCGAATATTCCTCGGTAAAAATATTGTGAAATATAACTTGGCGACATGTATTCGAGAGAGCGTGCTTCATCCCAGGTAACAGCTGATCCATATTCACCACTCATTGAGGTGAATCT
>JAVTVY010043889.1:0-20470 GCA_036873755.1 Hanleya hanleyi
AGAACTTTTTCGAATGGACAAGAGCATGGTGTCTAGTCTTATCTGCAGCGGACATGAAGGCATACCTGTGGCACTTTTCACAAACCGGCACCTGCCCACTTGGCATTCCAAAGTCAAGGTTGGGTTTCACATAGCTGGGAGACCGGAGTAGCCTAAGCAGGGTCATGTACTCCCCTTTGGATCTGACAGGGTCAAGAACAGGAGATGGGATTTTTCCGCCCAAAACGTTGAGTAATGACACAAATTTCTTTGCACGGACAGGTTTGGATGAACAGTGGGCACACGATGGTTCAGCACACTTGTAGAATTCCATCTGGTATGATCTGCGTATGCAGTGGCCGGAGATGAATGACAGCTCTTGCTGTACCTGAAGCATGCTTTCATCGGATAACATGGCACGGACAGAAGAATCGACGAAAGTTTTGAGGACCTCATGATCAGTGTAGCCGTCTGAGTTTTCAGGAATACATGGAACCTCATTGACTTGAACTGGGAAGCCATCATACATTCTGCCATTCCAGTACTTTGCACACATCTGCACAGCATTGTCAAACACCTGAACATCTTTAGCAGCCATTTCCTCATTGCTGAGGCGAGTCTGTAGTGATGGTGGTCTGTCTTCACCCTTCAAAGTGATTGGAAGCGTTACGCCAGTCAGCCACCTCGACAGCGGTGCCCAGGACCTCTCAATTGGATTGAATCGACTATGTCTTGGGGCATATGAAGCAATCACCAGTGCGTCTAGCTCCAAATCTCTCCAGAGACGGCCAAAGTTAACCAGATTGACCATGGATTTAGTCGACCAGTCCGGGCCCCCATCTACCACCAGAGACACTACCGAGCGTGGTGTGACCTGGTCGTTGATCAGTGGATCAAGTAGCTCCTTTAGATCATGCATGTGTTTCTGGCTGTTGCTGCTGTGGTACTTCCCAGCTTGAAGATACAGGTTTAGAGGACCTGTTCGAGACCATGACACTCTATTTCGCCCAGTTCTGTCTTTCCGTAATTGGAAGTTCTTTTGTTTGCTTAGACCAGCTGGTGATGTACTCCTGGTGCGCCTCATGGGAAATAACTTCTTCTGGACACATGGTGGAGATGTACTTCTACCTCTCTTTCTCTGCTGTAGCCGCATGTACCCAGAAGGAATGAATTTAGAGTTCGCATATGGGAAGTCATGGTCTGGATAATTCGGTTCATTTCTTGTGGAGAAGAATCTCTTGATCTGAAAGTGACGACTGACAGCTAATGTGCCTACATTTATTTTGTTTTTGTCATCGCATGAGAATGCCACGCTTTCATCTTCAGTCATGGCAACTAACTCATTAATGTAATTCACTGTGGCACAGGTGTAGTGGAAATCAGGGTGTGTCTTTGTGGCATTGTTTTTTTTTGGTGGAACCCTGGCATCAACAGAACCGTTGTGTCGCTTGGAATTCTCTGTCCCCTTTCTTGCTGGTTTCATCATCCGATGAATGGATGTCCTTGAGATGTTCTCCAAGTCAGGAATGTTCTCCTTAGCATGGCTACTAATCTGCCTCAATGACACGCCATTTGTGTAGGCTGTAGCTGTACGTCGTCTGTTGTGGGCCTCTGCAGAGTTTTCGTCAATGAAGTTCTGTACCACAGACGACAACTGTGGATGACGCTCTACCAGCGACTTTCTGCCACGTTTTCGAACTGGAAAATCTGAAAGAACAATAACCGAATATGTAATATGATAATGAAGTGTTGTGGTTCGGATATTGCTAGCTCAATATAAATCATACATGTATATGCAGGTATAATCTTCCCACACATTTTCTCATTGTAATGCAAAGCAAAAGAGATATCATGTGAGTTGATCTACTAACATGGAGAAACTTAAAATTTTGTAATTGAAATATAGGCCAAGTATCACGAATGGACCTTTTGCGGGCAATTGAATTTTTATCCCAAAAGTATCGCACAATTCAAGGAGTAGCTGATTCCCCATCACTTCAATAGATATAGCACATGTACGGTACCATGTTGTTTCAAGTGGTACATGGATACTGCTTATAATTAAAGTGAAACTCACCAGGTATTTTTTCATCTTCATCATCAGAACTGAACATCCAGTATTCCATCCGATCAACCATCTAAAAATAAAAATAGCAAGATAAGGAATTTCATATTTACAATACCAGTGTTTTTTCCAGACAAAAATCATGTTGGCGATGACAATTGTCAGATCAGTCTATGGTATGTAAGCTGGCAGTTTAACTTTAAGAGACAAATATAAGCTTATACAAGTACATTGTAACTTACATACTGTTTACCAAAAGGAACAAAACAATTTAAAACACTGGGATTGCATACTCCTCAAATATTGCTTGTGTGGTATCAGCATGACCACAGTGATTAAGTGACCGTAGTGATTCTATATCAAGGTTTAAAGTGATCGTAAACCCTCAAGTAAAGTTTCCATCAAATGAAAGACCATTGCGAACTGTGTCAGAAAATATTTAGTGTCATTTTTTACAATTTTATTATACAGCGTAAACTGCAAATAAAGCATGGTATTCTATGGTGGTCTGTTGCAATCATATTTAGGTCCAGTGACGGCCACGGTGTCTTAATACATATATTTCACACTGTATATGCCTTTTCCAATGCTTTGAAAAAAGTGAATTTTTAATTAAATTTTATATTTGTTATCATTTCAGTTGCACGATTGGCTCTGATACTGTTTGATATGGACGGCTTCACTATGCTCATACGATCGTCCCTACTAATCCCCAACCCATCACAGGACATCAAGCCAGGACAGCTCATGCAATACCTTTATGACAATGATCTCTGCCTTGTGGAGATTCTAGCATTAGCAGGTAAATTATGAATCATTCATCTCACAGGGCAACTCCTGTAGCATGTCATTGTGGTTGTATTGCTGTGATTTCTAGGAAGTTTAGAATAACTACTTTCAAACTGCATTTAGTTGAAACTGTATTCTTTGGTTTATTCAGATACATTGTTGAGATATACATGTAAGTAACTGTTGCAAACTTAATCTTTTTCAATATAATTATTATGTCCGGAACTTTCAATACACACAAGAACAAAAGCTTTGGCAAAAAGTTATCTTGAAACTTTAATTCAGCGGCAATCGCATGGTACCAAGGATATCATGTATGGCTATTTATCCAAATAATTTACATTTGACTTTCTGGGTTTCTATTCAAACACAATTCCAGTACCATACATGTACATTGAATTTTCCCATTTTAATAGAATTTGTTCACTGATTTTCAGACAAAAAGAAAGAGCTGGATTCCTTTGAGGAGACATGGCAGCTGACCGACCGGTCAGACGCTCTTGAAAGTGCCAGGAGCGAGAACAGAGTGGGTGGCTACCTCTCTATTCGCAGTGCATCTGATCAGCCCGACAGTCCATCGGGTAAGAATAGCTTGGACAACACTGACATCGACGGGCCTGACCCATGTGCAGCAGACAGTTTGTTCAGTCATTCTACCCCCAATACTGGTAACAAGTCACCCCTGCAGGCCGTGTCAGAATGCCTTTTTGGAGGAGACCAGGAAGACCCGCCTGTCGATTCCCGGAACTTCTTGGACTTTACATCCTTGGAAGTTGCGGCTACCACTGGAGAATAGGCCATTCTTGAAAGAGTGTTGAGACTGGAGAGAGGGCAGGAGACCATAGAAGCAAGTCAGCGACAACTCCTTGCCACGCACAAGAGAATTCTGGAAATTGTGGAGGGAATGGAAGGTATGTTACAGAAGAAGCTAAAAAAGGCAGAGGACATGAGCAACATGCATGTACAGCACAATCTTATGCCGGCACCCGTCGCTCCTGCACAAGTGTCTATCACATCTGATCTGTTTACTCCTCCACAAGTGCCAATCATGCATACTACAGGCAGCACCATACCTGATCTGACTGGTCCTGCCTATGCCACGACGGTCTGTGAAGACCACAACAATATGGACGTTACTCCAGACGAGGAAATCAGTACATGTAGCATGAACATCACCAGTGATATGACCGGGATGTACAGTGAAGGAACAACCGAACAGACTTTGATGGTCCAGGACCAACCCTCAACAATCAACCAGTCGACATTAGAGGAACTTTTATTCCAGTCGATCATTACAGCCACGGAAACCACAATGATTAACATTGGGTCAAGCAGACAACCTGTGATCGTGGACAGAGTGAAGCTGGCAAAGGCGGCTAAACAACCGAATGCACGAAGATTCATTCTCTCGGTCATGGATCTTGTATACACCCATCACGAACTTTCAAATTCAAGTGTGGTAGGAGGTGTGGTAAGCTACAAAGGAAAAACGAGTGTAAAAAGGGCACTGTGTAAAGTCAAACTGAATGCCATCTTAAAATATGCTGCCCTTTATTACGAGCTGACAACTGATGCCTTGTATGCAGATGGGGCTATAAGAAATGCCATAAAATCTAAATGCAGGGGGAAAAAATGTCAGACCAAGAGCGTCGATTCCATGTAGGATCTGACTTGATACAATGTGGGAAGGCAACTGTGATAGGTCTTACAAGATGTAAATGTCTACAAGTTTTGTGCAGAAGTATACTTGATTATTAAACTGTACCATGTTCAATGTATTATTTTGACATGCAAATGAAATAGATACTATATTTTAACAAGCACTGATACATGTAGGCTACATGTAATTTCAGTAAATCTTTAATAGTGCTGGATTAATTAGCTTTTGCAATTTTTTTAAATATTATGTTGTTCACTGGTAGCAAATAAGAATTGTTCTGGTATTATGTTTAATGTTATGTTTAACATTATATAAATTACATGTGATAGTAAGACAAAATCAAATGTCATTGATGGTCAAAATTTTTTAATTATATGTATACTTGTTATTGTAATTTTTGTCTTAATTGGAGATAAAAATACAAATGTATATATTCCACCAATTTAGATGTACATTTGTTGCGTTCTTTCATCAGGAATTTTAATTCAAGCAGAATCAGGTTGTAGTAGCTGTATCATAGACAGTTCTGCAGATACAGTTGGATACATTCAAGCATTATACAACAAAATCAATACATCTGTAAAGGAGCATAAAATATGGGCCGAGCGGAACCAGTTTACATGTAGATAGGCATCTGACTTATAACTAGATAAACAAGCTGAGTAGCTAGCAGGTCCTCCGCCAAGTAGCCTGTTTGAGAGCATACAGCATATACGCTTCCAATATCTCCTTAAATATAACTTGGAAAGTTGATATGTGTATGTGGAAAGAGACGTTCATCTGGAATTGTTGAGACAATTTGAGGAGGTTTGGGAAGCAGTAATGGGTAGTGTAACACTGGAATGTAAGTCTGTAGTTGTATATGGATTTGTGGATGGTGAGGTTTATAAATCGATGAGTGGAATAGATCAAGATATCGTGTTCACAACACAGATGGGTACAATATGGGTGAGTGAAATCCAAGATGGTCAATGGCAGCCATCTTGGATTACATACTACCTCAATGAAAATCAATACCAATCGCTGTCTAAATGATGTGAAGCACCGTCTCGAGCTTGAAGTTGATTGGTCAAATTGTTGTCGAGATATCACGTTCACAAGATCCGAGACGGATGGAATCCAATATCGTCAATGGCAGCCATCTTGGATTTGTACCTCAGTGAAAATCAATACCAATGGCCGTCTAATTGATGTGAAGCACATTCTCAAGTTTGAAGTCGATTGGTCGAACTGTTCTCGAGATATCGCGTTCACAAGATGTGGGATGGACATAATCCAATATGGTCAATGGCAGCCATCTTGGATTATGTACCTCAGTGAAAACCAATACCAATGGCCGTCTAACTGATGTGAAAAACCTTCCCTAGTTTGAAGTCGATTGGTTGATTTGTTTTTCAGATATCGCGTTCACAAGATGTGGGATGGACAGAATCCAATATGGTCAATGGCAGCCATCTTGGATTACGTACCTCAGTGAAAATAAATAGCAATGGCCGTCTGACTGATGTGAAGAACATTCCCAAGCTTGAAGTTGATTGGTGGAAATGTTCTTGAGATATCGCGTTCACAAGATGTGGGACGAACAGAATCCAATATGGTCGATGGCGGCCATCTTGGATTACGTACTTCAGTGAAAATCAATACCAATGGCCGTCTAACTGATGTGAAGCACCTTCTCAAGTTTGAAGTCAATCGGTCAAATTGTTCTTGAGATATCGCGTTCACAAGATGTGGGACGGACAGAATCCAATATGGTCGATGGCGGCCATCTTGGATTACGTACCTCAGTGAAAATCAATACCAATGGCCGTCTAACTGATGTGAAGCACCTTCTCAAGTTTGAAGTCGATTGGTCGAATTGTTCTCAAGATATCGCGTTCACAAGATGTGGGACGGACGGATGGACGGAAGGACGGACAGAGGGACGGACGGACGGAAGGACGGACGGAAGGACGGATGGAAGGACGGACGGCTAGCATTTCCAAGTCCTCCCACCACTTCGTGGCGGAGGACAATAAGTTTTAATCATTTGGTCACTGTATCTCAAGAGGTTTTGCATGAAATGCGGAAACGGACAGATGGACATCACACTGCACAGCATGCAATATCTGTATAATGTGACCAGCTATGCAGAGACCAGTATATAATATGACCTCGGCTATACAGAGCCCAGTATATGCAGATAATGTCACATCGGCTATATAGAGATCTGTATATGTAGATGATGTCACATCAGCTATATAGAGACTGGTAAATAATGTCACATAGGCTATATAGAGACTCAGTAATGGTATAATGTCGCATCGGTTATATAGAGACCTGTATGTAGATAATGTCGCATCGGCTATATAGAGACCTGTATGTAGATAATGTTGCATCGGCTATATAGAGACCTGTATGTAGATAATGTCACATCAGCTATATAGAGACTGGTAATGGTATATAAAGATATTGTCACATCGGCTATATAGAGACCTGTATAGATGTAGATTAATGGCACTTCGGCTACATAGAGAAAGATAATGTGACACCACTGCACCAGCTATATAAGAGACTGGTAATGGTATAGATGTCACATCGGCTATATAGAGACTGGTAATGGTATACGTAGATGTCACATCGGCTATACAGAGACCTGTATGTAGATAATGTGACATCGGCTAAATAGAGACTGGTAATGGTATATAAAGATAATGTCACATCGGCTAAATAGAGACTGGTAATGGTATGTAGATGTCACATCGGCTATATGGAGACCTGTATGTAGATAATGTCACATCGGCTATATACAGACCTGTACAATGTATGTAGATAATGCCACATCAGCTATATAGAGACTGGTAATGGTATATAAAGATAATGTCACATCGGCTATATAGAGACCTGTATATGTAGATAATGTCTCTTCGGCTACATAGAGACTGGTAATGGTATATAAAGATAAAGTAACATCGGTTAAATACGATGAGCACTGGGCATCTGAAAACCCATCGGCTCTGGGTACATTCATAATGTATTCAATTTGAACCAAGATGTCAGGAACACCAAGCAGTCAAGTCATAAATATACAGATTATCAAAAATTTTGCAATTAGAAATGATCCCTAAGGTTTCCATTCAATCAGAGAAACCGGTTCATTACATATGTTTCTTGATGCATCAATGATGTATACCAAATTTTACATCGAGCACTTGAACGGTATCAGAGATAGAGATCATTAATGATTTCGCATAAATTAAAGATGGCCGCCCATTCGCCCCGCCACTCAGAGTAACTGATGTGGTCATTCATTGAAAGTCTCTGGATACATTGATGCTGTATACCAAGTTTCGTATAGAACACTGAAATGGTATCAGAGATATACATCATCAAAGATTTTGCATAAATTAAAGATGGCCACCAAGGTTTCCGCCAAATCAGAGAAACCGTAACTGTCATTTGTCGTCAGTCTCTTGATAAATCGATGATGTATACCAAATTTTACATTGAGCACTTGAACGATATCAGAGAACGAGATCATTAATGATTTTGCATAAATTAAAGATGGCCGCCCATCCTTCCCTCCACTCAGAGGAACCGATGTGGTTATTCAATGCAAGTCTCTTGATACATCGATGCTGTATACCAAGTTTGGTATAGAACACTTAAATGGTATCAGAGATATATCATTAAAGTTTTTGCATAAATTAAAGATGGCCGCCAGGGTTTTCGGTCAATCAGGTCTTGATTCAAACTATCTGGATGTATCGATGATGTATACCAACTTTCATATAAAACAAGTGAATGATAACAGAGAAATGTATTATTATCGATTTCGCATAAATTAAAGATGGCCTCCAGGATTTCCAGCTAATCAGAAAAGCCGGTTTGGTAATTCATTGAAAGTTGCTTGATGTATCGATGATGTATACCAACTTTTGTATTGAACAGTCGATTGGTTTCCGAGATATGGATCATTATCCATTTTGCATAAAATTAAAGATGGCCGCCAAGGTTTACACCCAATCAGGTCCCAATTCAATAGGCTTCTGGTCCTTGACTAGGTAAATCAGCATACCAAATTTGGAATTCGTCAGTGGAACCGTTTTCCGACTATCTCGCTCATGTACGGACGTACAAGACGACAATACCCCATGGCCAAAATTGGCCGAGCGCTATATAGAGACCTGTATATGTAGATAATGTCACTTCGGCTACATAGAGCCTGGTAATGGTATATAAAGATAATGTGACATCAGCTATATAAGAGACTGGTAATGGTATATGTAGATAACGTCACAAAGGCTATAGAGACCTGTATGTAGATAATGTGACATCGGCTATATAGAGACCTGTATATGTAGATAACGTCACATCGGCTATATAGATACTGGTAATGGTATATAAAGATAATGTCACATCGGCTATATAGAGACCTGTATGTAGATAACGTCACATCGGCTATACAGAGACCTGTATATGTAGATAATGTCACATCGGCTATATAGCTCTAGACTGTTAATGGTAAATGTCACATCGGCTATATAGAGACTGTTAATGGTATATAAAGATAATGTCACTTCAGCTATATAGAAACTGGTAATTGTATTTGTAGATAATGTGACATCGGCTATATGATGTTGTGTTCTGCAATAGATGAATCTTTTGAAGATGTGTTGGTGGGCTGCAGTTTTCCGGGAAGCTCAGTTGTTTTCAGTACAGTTTGATGATGATGGGCTGAATTGTTGATTTTTTTTCAAGATAAGTTAGCTGTAATTTCTCAGTATGACACGAGCTTGTGTTTGTTCTTCAGGATGTGGTAAGGTATTATTATCATGATGAGCAAAGTGTTATTTGTAGGTAAGAACATAAATCATAAATCCTCACCCCAATTAGGCTGAATTAATCGTAACCCAAAGTGATCATTTTTTTTTACAATGATAAATATCTCAAATTATGAACTGACCACTTTTGGCACTAAAGTAGGGAACATGTTTTCTCCGATACCATAAAATTTATGACGTACATTTGCTTATGAATTTTGCAGGAAAGTGGAATATGTTGTTGTCTCACAAAGAATGATAAATCCGGTTGACACAACTTTCCCGGGCACCCTAATTACAGACCGATACAGACCTATACTGATAAAGGACAGACCGATACTAAAAACATACAGACCGATACCGTATCATAGATTACGACTTCTACATGTAGAATACATAATTGGTACTTTGTGGGATTTTCTCATAACAAAATATTGTTTATAGTGCAAAACGGTATTGCAATTAGTTGGGCTCGTTACGTTAGGAAGCGCGTCGCACGGTCGACTCAATGGACCGCCAGACTCGCCCAGGGCACCGACCGGACTCACCCGGCATTAGTATATAAAAAGCAAATTGTGGTGAGTAATTGACCATAAACACACCTACAGAATTACGGTGCTCGGTCTGACTCGACACTGTCTGCAGCTCTAAATTCTCGTGAAATATTACACAAACTTGATATTATCCTGAGCATAATGAGCACCAATAAATTTGAAAGCAGACAAGTGTGTCGAGTTACCCTAATCCAACGTATCAATTCGCAATGTTCATATCTTTGATTTCTTCAACATTTCTTTCAAATTCTTTCCCCTTCTGTATGCAATTACTGGATTTTCCCAGACTTTTGTTGTGCGTGACTCGGAAGATTTGATAAAATGCCAATATTTCAACAGGATTTTCCTTATATATTTGATCGCTGGATGGTAGGTGGTGATGAAACGGGTGGGTCTTTTCTTTATGTTTTTACTTTCTTTTTTTCTTCCCGTTATGATCTCTGTTCTATTTGGGAACAATCCTTCGTCAGTTTGAATTATTTCCTTACTGTTATAGCCGCGCTTTGTCAGCTTTTCTCTGAAATCAGTCAGTTTATGACGAAAGTCTGCGTGGTTATTGCAATTGCGTACATATCTTATAGTTTACCTTTTCATAAAGGATTTGAAACTGAACAGCGAATGTGCTGAATTTCGATGTAAATACTGAAATGTTTCAGTAGGTTTTGTAAAACACTTCACATCATCCAAAATGTGATTTTTTGTGTATCTTGGTCCTTTGATATTAATAATGGTATTACTGCTGCTCATGAAAAGCGAGCTCTTTGTTTTAATTTGTGGAATTTATCGCAGTATCTACTGCTTTTGAATAAACACACCAGCCGAATCGGTCCTCCGAGAGAGTCAGTGCATGGAAGGGGCTACGCGATCCAGGCGGGCGAATTGGCCGTGTGCCGCTCCCCGTAGGGCCTGGCGGGAAGCTGATTGCCACACCATTTTACGCTTTCAGCAGCTTTTTTTCACGAGAAAATGCCACAAATTACCAATTATGTCTTCTGAAGGCCGTAAGCTATGATATATAGTTATCGGTCTGTATGTTTTTAGTATCGGTCTGTCCTTTATAACTATCGATCTGTGTTGGTCTGTATCGGTCTGTATTTAGTGCGACCCCTTTTCCGTTTATAAGTTTTTCGATGTAAAAACGATTTCGCTCACGTTCATACCTTCATATCCACAACAACAACAACAAGTTATCATCGGTGAAGTACCTATTCCGTCATATTCAAGATACTTTTCCGTGGAATAGTAGAATCACCCATTTCCGGACCTGCACACAGGGGCTTGTATAGCTAGTCGGTTATTAATTATGATATTAATATTTATATATCCTCTCCTCCTACTCTATATACAGAGTAGGAGGAGAGGATATATAAATATTAATATCATAATTAATAACCGACCAGCTACAAGCCCCTGTGGACCTGCAGTAAGCGGAGATTATTTTAGGCCTAAACAACCGGCCGGGTATAAATAAATACGGTACTCACTTTGAACTGTCTGGCCCCGTGGTCTACGGCACTTTATTTCTTCGTTCTGGTCCAACCACTTCCGTCTGCTCCGTCTCAGATTTGTCCAGTAGTTACAATAGGTAGCGTCTTGAACAGCTTCACTGTTGTTGTTTGTTGTTGTTGTTGTTTACGGATGATATTGTTGAGTACGTCTTTACGGCTGGAAATCGATATTGAAAATGGCGGTGTGGTGTTCTAGACACTCTCACGAGATTGGAGTAAATCTCGTACACGTCATTCCCCCCATGGTCTCCTCTTCAGTCAGACTGCGGGCAGGTCATACAACATCAGTTTAACCATGGAGTTAAATATATTACTTGCATAGGCCAGATAGACAAATTTTGCCGGAAAATTCAAGCCACGCTTATTATCATTTAGTATGTATCGCAAAATACATGACATGCTGACATTTCAAATGATTAATAACTTTGAAACGAAGTGTTTATTTCAAGAATAACACTAAATTGTGTTGACATGGAAATTTAGGCATTCTTCACAAAAGCGCTGCGTATGTTTTTAAATGAATTTAAATAAAAAAGTAATATCAATCATTCAACATTACAAGAAATTTTTGGTGTCTTATTCCTGAAAAAAATGTGAGATGTGAATCTTGGCTGGGCGTCGAAAGCAAATTGAATAGTGGTACGGCCTCACGAGGCAAGGGGAGTGTCGAGGGGACGCCTGGGTCCTGGAAGCTCCTGGGGTCTAGATCCCCGGGGAAGCGTTCAGAGCGATTTCCGGTGAATAAAATCACTCTACAATGAAGAGTATTTTTAGTTATTTTCTAATCCTTTTACCAAGAAAACGCAATCGATAGGGGCTTTCTGCCATTCTGAATTAGAAAATAATAGACTTAAAGCTAGACATATTCGTGGCCGATATAATTATTATGGGCAGTGGTGTTAATAAATTCATTGTACAAGTAGCGCAATCTAAATTCATAATTCAAATGTAGAGATACCGCTAGCTATACTTCTGCGATAATATTATCAGATGGCGCTCGTAGTTTTTCACAACGGAAAGTAAATGCAAACATTGACTTATTTCGTGGACAAGGACGCAAAAAGAAGCAGAAGAAAAAGAAAAAACCCAACACTGAATAGTTCATGATAGATTATATTTATAAATTCTCGTCAGAATGCACACACACCGTGGTCAGTTTAATACGGTGCCGGGTATATACCGGTAGGCATGTTATCGACGGCTTAACAGCCTCCACGTTTGAGCTAGGCTATTATCATTCGAGCAGTGTGTGGGCGTGTCTTAGTGTGACGTCACTCAGGCGGAACTACTTTTAATCGTTTTTTCTGCAGCAAGTCACAGCCTTGGAAACTCAATAGAAAACCATCGAACGAACGCAATGGTTTTTTCGTCGTTCGTTTTTTCAATGTTTTTTTTGAAAAAACGAACGAACGATACACCCATCGTTCGTGGCATGGTTTAAACGAAATGGTTTAAACCATGAAAACACGAACGTTAAATGGGAACGCTCCCTAAGTCGGTATACGAATATTTTCCGTTGCGTTGACATGACAACCACAAATATTACTGAAATATACCCAATTTCACTATGCGTGTGCTTTACCACCCATCAATACATCAATGTTGTACACATTTGAAGTGTCTAGCTCCAGCGGTTTGATGTCTAGATCGCCATTGTTCGTTATATGGGTATTTTCCGTTATGTTCTCATGAAAACCACACAAACTATCAAAATGTACCCAACATCGATATGCTTGTGCCTCTCCATCCAACAATGCTGTATTCCAAGTTTTAAGTCTCTAACTGCAACGTTCAAGAAACCACAAAAGTCATCAAAATGTACCAAATTCAACGGATTTTCGCTTTGCCACAGAGCAATACTGTATACCGGATTTGATGTCTCTATTTACAGCAGTTTGGCTTGTATATCGTCAATGTCGTTATACGGTTATTTCATCGAAATGTACCTAATTTAAATCACAAAAAATCATCGAAATGTACCTCTTTCAATAGGATTGTGGTTTCCCACCCAGCAATGCTGTGTATTAAATTTGAAGTATCAAGATGTAGCCGTTTGGCTTCTATATTGTTAACGTCGTTATTACCGATATGTTCCATTATGTTGCCATGAAAACTACAAAAATCATCGAAATGTGCCACCCAACAATGCTGTATACCAAATTTGAAGCCTATACACTGACTAGAACGGTTCGGCAACTACTGCGTTAACAACGTGATCCATCAAGGCAGTCAGCTGGCCGGACGGACAACATGAAGACATGATCACATACCCAATGGAATAAAAACATTTGGACAGAGCGATCGCGAATCAATGGATTGTTTAATTGTGTAAAAAATATTCTCTTCCACCTCCGAAAGCCGCGACTTCCTGAAAAATTCACAAACTTGTTATTGGATTCGGAAAGATAGAAGAAACGCTTCGTATAATGAAACAAGAGCCGACTGACCTCAATATACGCGTGTGTAGCTGTATGGATATTTTCGTGTACAAAATTAATCAACTTCAACGAATATGACTAAGGATGCAAACTTGCCATACACAATTATTCTATTTGGGACTTCAGTGGCCCTCGACCGATGAAATTCAAAGTAATAGAGCTTAACTTTTCTTCTCGGTTAAAGTACAAGATTAAGCCATATCAATCAGATCGCAGTCCACATCATATAACTGAAGATATCTCTGACCGACTTACCGACTTACATATAGACATGCCCCCAAAATCAAAAGGCTTCTTGTGTGCAATGGGTTCGCGTTATGACTGAACTTTGGTCACAATCTGAATTCCTCTATTATATATAAAATAAGAAATAAGCAAAATAATTTTCGTTGTGTCAGAATTTCGGCCTGAGTGACCTAGACATTCAACTGCAAAATAAATAAGGTTCTTCCATGGGCAAGGTATTCTCATCGGTTTGAACCAATTCATAGCATGGAGCATGAGATTTTTCCTATTTTGAAGGTATTCTGGCCTATATGAACTTTACCTTTTTGACTTTTTAAATTATAATTCTTTTCCAGGTATTGCTAAAGATTGGTATCAATCCATAACATGGAACTATGGACTTTTTAGCGGTTTTTCTTCCGTGAACAAGGTATACACAAAGTGTGGTAGCATGACAGAGAAATGCAGATATTGCGCGGACAAAACAAGTGAAAGGGCAAACAGACGGACGGAAATCGTGACCGCAATATACGTCCTCGGCTATCGATGAGCGCATTAAAACTAGAAACAAACCTTGTCTTTCTTGTCATCGTCGTAGCGGAATTGACGTAAATATTTCTGTAGATCGCCGTGTTGCATAAACGGTAGGACAATACTGGGTACATCTGTTTCCGGTTGGACACAAACTCCCACAATGCAAAGCACATTCGTGTGACTGAACTGCGCCATTACAATGGCTTCCTCCATGAAAGCGCTGATTTCTGGATACACACAGTTGTCTATAATGAAAGATGCCTCAAATGCTGACAATGAACCTCAAAATACAAGCTTCTAGTCCGTCATACAATATTCAGCCGAAGCCGAAGCCCATTACAGAATTACCGCGTCAGCAATGCAAATACCTAATTCATATAACAGCATTATTCCCACATTAAAAAAGAAACAATCATAGAATACAAACACGTAGACTGGTTTCCTGCAAGACAGAAGCGGTCCACTGATTTCAATAACGCCGGCAAGACATCATGATGTTCCAAAAATATCAAAGCCCTGTCGCTTACCAGCATACTAATCCATATGATTTTCGTTGTAGGGCCGTTATCTAGAGAATGATTTATTTCAGTCACGCTTTGATTGTGCCTGTTCATATGAATACCAAGAGGATCTGGAAATACATGGTTTCATAAGGCCTCTAGTGGACACATGTTAAGCAATGTAACGCCAAAGATCTTTCACACAACGCTGGAATTTTGCTATTAACATGTATTATATATCGTCAAATTTGAGAAACTTTGAGATAAAACAGTTGGTGGTAAAGCCCTATTTTTCAAATTTCTACAATAATGATTTGTACCATAACAAACACAGAAAATCTGCATCCAGTGCTACTCTTTGTACACGCCATCTAGATCTCCCGTCAACCCTGCATTCACCAGCTGTTTCACATATTACAGTTTCACAGTATCTATATAACCTGTCACTCATATGTACAGCAGAGTACCCACAGAGAGAGAGAGACAATTTAGGTTTAAAGTCGCGTTCAGCAATATTTCATCTATATAGCGATGATCAAAATAAATCTAAATTTTCCAACAAAAACAAGCTAACAGCCCTGAAACCCAGCAGTAATCAACACAACACATTAAAAATAGGTACATACATTAAAATTTATGCAACAAACTGATTTATCTCAAATAACCAAAAATGCAGTCTTATTTTACCCGAATAAAAAGATCCTCTAAAGCAGTGGCTCGATAAAAAGAATCTCTTACAATCTAAAAATCTATACAGTCAATCAGAATCTGTTTCACTGTGAAATCTTCGTGGCATGGAATACACCTTGGGGCTGTTCCTTTTTTAGTAGATATTCGTGATTTAATCGTGTATGGCCGATTCTATATCGCCTGATTATGGTTTGATCGAAACGTTCCCGGCTGCTGAGATGATTATAGCCTACAGTCTTTTTGGAACTCATGAAGTTTGATATTATTCACAGCATCCCATGAGGATTGAAACAGCTTTTTCTTACATAAGCACAGATAGAGGGTCGGAAATCGCTATATGGGAGAACTGAAATTGTACCCTTCTTATAGCATTCTTCAACTCACTTTTAAGAGTTTTGATTGCAACTTCCTGTGCATGCAGAGGATTGTCGTCGGGCCGGTATCTTCCTAGAAAGACTGTCCCGAAAGCACCTGTATAAAATGAATTTGTGACGCTGTATATTGTGATGCTGGTGACACGATATACGCATGTGGTCGCTTCTCTCTCATCTTCGCGAAACTAACTTGTGTTCATAAGCATGTTACATTTGACGTATAATAATTGTCTTGCCAACATTGTCGTAAAAACACATGTGTAACTATTTACTTGTATATTCATAGTGGACACCAGCTACCTATAGACTGTCGAAAGATTCGCAACACACAAAAAAATGTGAGTATCAATTTACCTTTGCCAACTTTCTCCATCATTTCCAGATTATCGGGGTGAAGGAGAAGTCCATATATGGTCATCTGAGACTCGGCATCAAGAATCATCTTCAACAATGACCCAATATCAAGCGGATTTTTCTCTGAAGAAAATAATAGCATTTGTATGGTGCTTTAAGTTGTTCTCGTATGAATGATACGGATCTGCTGAATGAGCTTATTTATTATTACGTTGTGAGATACATGGGCACCAGTCATATCAATCGTTTTGAAACATAATATAGTTTTTTCTCAATTCCAGTAACAGCAAAACGGATGATGTGGAAACGTTTAAAAAATAGTTTGTCGCTCTAGCCTATATACGTGTACATGTACCCTACATGTGCTAGGTGCTAATTGTGTTATTTAACTAGGTATTTGTGTATGTTTGTATACTATGATTGTCGTTTTGAATTTGGCGCTAATGCTATTTTATGGAATATGGAATAGGTCTTTAAAGGACGACAGCTGAGTTATGAAGGACGGATCAGACGCTTGTAATTTGTACTATGGACGCGGAAATTTCCTTGAGGACGACGGCTGAATGACGGAAGAGGCTTGTACTGTCAGAACGCATGCCTCTTTGAGCGAACTTCTTCATCGACCGTTTGTATGACTGTACATGATTAGACTGATTTGGCCAATGTCCGTCACCACAGTGACTCAGATTACACTGGTTAGATATAGTTCACTGGTTGTTTAAAGCTGCTGGCGACTCAGTTTAACATTTCTGGCGGTGGCATACCATCAACCTGCGATAGTCCGTGTTTCAAACTTGCGGGACGTAGTCTGCCTCCATCCCCAGGATCATTCCGTTTTACTTGATAAAACTGTCTTGAGGTCATTTTGACCCTTTTTGCATAACTCCCTGAGCAGAAGAACATGGATAAATTCAAAATGACGGATAAGTGGAGTACCTGAAAAGTGATGTTTTCGTCATTTATCTTCATTAAACATTTCTGCTTTTCTGCGAGGAAAAGTGAGCAAAAACTATTTTATTTTACATCAGATTATTAATTACTAATTTATCATCCAGTTCTTGCGAAGAAATCAGTTGAATAATAAAATCGAAAATTCTGACCGAAAAATAGACCAAAAATGCCTTTTTTAAAAATAACATCACTATGACGTCATCATAGCGGCCATCTTGGATTTGTTTGAACTTTCTGGTACAGCTTGACCCATGGATAGTTTCAGCCTTCTAGCTCAAGGGGTAAGAAAAATATTTCGGGGTGGGGGGAGGCGATATGTTGAGTTCTAAACCGTCCAAGAGGGGAAAAAAACTGCAAAAGCCATATCTCTTACTTATTTCCTGTGGATGGATCCCCAAAGACAAGGTAGTGCTTCCTGTCGCAAAAGGTCGATTGCTTCCTCGTCCTCCTCTACGGCGGCGATATCTGGCTATGATAAAAACCAGCAGTCCAACCAAAAGGATGGGTACTATTTAGAAAGAAAAACACCCGGTAGTCATGTTAGATTAGCGATACACACGGACAATGTGTGATACTTACGAATACTAATCCTATTTAATAAAGTATGTTAACAAACTAATCATACTAATAACTTTATGTTTAATGTTGGCTTCAGTTAAGTTACAACATTCAAGGATAGCTATCCCGTTGGAGGGTCAAAATTGGTCATTTTTTATTTATTCATTCAAATATTCACTATTTCGTCTAACGTTTGGTGAAGAATGAAATCGAAATTCTAATTCGAAGTGCTTCAATATTAGGATTAAAAATTTAGTTTCTGAGGCACTGGAAAAATTAAACAGATTTCCTTATAGGTGATCTGATATCCAGCTGAGAAGAGATTAACCTTTCACGCGACTGTATAATGTAAATCGTTAATAGCTGCATGAGTGTGTATTGTATTGTTAATTGACTCGCAGGAAGCGAGCATATAGTCTGTCGTAAAAATAGAACAGCTGTTATTTTTGTCTGTTAAATTTCCATTTCCAAAACTCATTTCCGCAGTATTTTGGTAAGCTAATTATTTAGAAGTCTTACTATAATATATACATATGAAAGTGTACTCAACGGAGTGACACTTCGCTCAGACACCCGCCGTAAAGTGATCAGCACAAGTGTGAACATTTTTCAGCTGAAGTTTTTAAAGTTTAAATTGGAAACTTTCCTTATATGTGTTGTAATTTAAACCGCCTTGCTGAATAAGCTTGTGTGATATTTATCCAGAATAATCAGGAATTCGAGTAGGTCCCATAAGACAGATTAAATATGTATTTGACAATAGAATTCAAGCAAAAAGTTGGGATTAATTCATCAGATGTATAGCTGGACACATTTTGCCGATTTGTAGCCTTTCATTTTTTTTTACAAAATCCGACATTTGAACGTTTATTTCACGAAAATTGTACATGCTACGCTTTTGTAATTTGGCATGTTTGTTACTTATAAGGTGATCTAGTAAACTTCATCTCACTTTTTGTATGTTCGGCTTAGTTTTTAATTATTCAACTTTTAAGATAAACGACCGTAAAATAGTACATTTTTTTAAATTTATTTTAGTAAAATAGCTGTAAAAACAAATCCGGGTAAAAAAAAATGAGATAAAGTTTACTAGTTCAAGTTGTCTCCTATCGAGGTAAACCATCAAAGTTAAAACACGATGAACAGTTTTCATGAAATTTCAATTGAAAAATGGACGCTATTGTTTTCATTTGAATTTTTTTTTAAATTGGAATATTTTCTACACAGTAGCAGCGTCGGTTGTAAAAATCATATAGTTGAAATCCGTACGATGTACGCTTTCATAAAATATATAGTTTATTATGGTTATCATGTATATTTATTGATACAAAAGACAAATCGTCACTGGGGTTCCAAAACTATCTCTAACGGGATAGCTATCCTTAATTAACGCAATGTCAAGAGGCAAATATTAGCATTAGCGTTTTTCATACACTAGGAACGTTAGGCGGTTCTATGCAGTCCATATAACTCTGCTATACTTCACCCGAAAGCAATCTCTACACAGTTAATCATATTGACCTGGGTAATATGGGGTGTATCGCAGATATGTGTCACATTATATCTGGGGTTCTAACTCTACCAGAAAATGTAAACATATCCAAGTTTACCGATATAATGAACTGAAGCCACCCGGAGGTCTATCTAAAATTTAATGTTTATTTATGTTATTATCTCCGGAAATACAACATAGTAAACTAGAAGATAATCATCTGTCGAATAATAACCAAACTTTTGAAGAAAACCTCATGGGTTTATCTTTAATTTACCCTTGACCCTACGGTAATGCCATCACCTCACTGGTGGTAGGGTTAAGGAAACGGATTTTCCGATATAACAAATTTTTCTTCAAAAATAAGAACATACCGATTATGGCACCGAGGAACCCCAAGCTATCGTCACCTACAGCTGAAGCTGGTTGTTCTGGAAGAAAGGTATAATACTCTAATATAAAATGCTGAGTGACATGAAATATCACAGAGAAGTGAATAGTCATACATTGAAAGATGAACAGTATGTCTGTCCGAAAGGCTGTCTGGTACCAGACTAAAGCCGGGATTGACCCACACTGGGACAGTATTATTTATGGGCCTGCATAGTTATGCTGATAACAGCAACACCAGAGAGGGGAGGGGAAGGGAGGGGGAGGTACTTCCAAATTTTCATTTCTATATATGTAAATTCCCTTTAACCCTACCAGGCCTGTGGGAGGAACTATGCCCCTTACCAAACATTCTCCCTTATCCCGCAACGATAAACAAAATGAACACTGATCCTCCGCGACTTTTGAGTTTATCATAATGGGGTCATTTTGTGCCTATTTGCATAATCATCCGAGTGGAGCACCATGGGTCAATTCAAGATGTCGACTGTGTGGGGTGCCAGAAAAGTAATATTCACTAAGTTATCAAGCAGTTTTTGCAAAGAAAACACTTGAATAAAAAGTTCGAAAAATCTGACCCCAAAATCGATCAAAAAATATCTGTTTT